>OVBE01003493.1:0-26663 GCA_900406425.1 Iberis pinnata
TAGTCTTTCTTGTATAAATAGGAGCTTTAACATTAATGAGAATTAGATTTGCCTAAATTATTTCATCATCTTATATTTAATTCAGTCAAGTTTTCACGTCAAAGCTCTATTACCAATTTTAGTTCTAATTCGTTTGGACACTTAGAGATTATAAAGAACAATTTTTCTTTAATAGATTTGAAACACTCTCAAACCTAAAATTTCTCATTTTGTTTTCTTGTTTAATTGATGGTCTTATAAAACAACCTTACATAGACTTATAAAGAATAAATATATTCCTTATTTTATTAGAATTTACTAGTTAGGATTATAAACTAACCAACATGTTAAAGATTTGAATTCCATCTAAAGTTAAAATCAATACTATAGCTCCAAAACAGAGCACTAACCTGAGACTTTTTCTATGCTCTCTACGATCAATTATAGAATAGTTGATCAAATTACAAAAAAACAAGAAAGTTCTCATTTTATACAACCGAGACTGTTAACAGCCTTTTAACAGATCTCTAAAAAACTTCACCGTGGAACAGAATTACGAGCAACCTTCATAAGACACGCACCCACCCAGCCTCACAGATTTGAATTAAACCCATTCCAACCAAAAAAAAAAAAAAAGATAAGTTCCGTAAATGCTTTTGCGACGTTGGAACTACTTTACTTTACTTGGAAAGAATATTAAAATCAGACGCAACTCTATTTCCTCTTTGATCGCCATGCCACATCATCAATAACATTCATTTATCGATCATCATCTCTCTCTATGTGATTTGTGAAGAAGCCATGGGAGATAAGAAGCTTGCTGAGTTAGAGTATCAATCCGGCTTCGGTAACCACTTCTCTTCCGAGTCCATCACCGGCGCTCTTCCGCTTGATCAGAACAGTCCTCTTCTTTGTCCTTACGGTCTTTACGCCGAGCAGATCTCCGGCACCTCTTTCACTTCCCCTCGCAAGCTTAATCAACGAAGGTTCTTTTAACTCTTTTCCGCCGAATTGATTTCATCTTTTTCTTGATTTATGGGCTCTTTTGTTTTCTTTTTAGTTGGTTGTATCGGATCAAGCCATCAGTGACACACGAACCGTTTAAGCCTCGAGTACCTGCTCATAAGAGGCTTGTCAGTGAATTCGATGCTTCCAACAGTCGTACGAATCCGACTCAGCTCCGGTGGAGGCCTCAGAATATTCCTGATTCTCCAATTGATTTCATTGATGGGTTATACACCATTTGTGGAGCTGGAAGCGCCTTTCTTCGCCATGGATTCGCTATTCACATGTAGAGCTCTCTTTCTTCTTAGTCTGAACTCTGAATGTTTTGGTTTTGATCTCTTTTATGTCTATTTAAAGGTATGCAGCTAATAAAGGAATGAAAGACTCTGCATTTTGCAACGCAGATGGTGACTTCTTGTTTGTTCCTCAGGCAGGAAGTAAGTTAGCCTTTCTAAATATATCTACCATCTTGATTAGGTATATTCCTTGATAGTAAACCTCATCTTTTGGGAAGTGGATTCAAGACCATCTTTGATCATAATACCATTGATGTTCCGAATTGATTGATTGGGTGTACAGGGCTATGGATTGAAACCGAGTGTGGAAGGCTTTTGGTATCTCCTGGTGAAATTGTTGTCATACCACAAGGATTTCGGTTTTCCATAGATTTACCAGATGGAAAGTCACGCGGCTATGTTGCTGAAATCTATGGTGCTCATTTTCAGCTTCCTGATCTTGGACCGATAGGTACTTGGAGCTCTTTTCTATTCAACCTGAAAGCTCAGCTCCACGAGGATCTGATCGTTTGATGTTGTATAGGTGCCAATGGTCTTGCTGCACCAAGAGATTTTCTTGCACCAACCGCATGGTTTGAGGAAGGATCGCGCCCTGAATTCACAATCGTGCAGAAGTTTGGCGGTGAACTCTTTACTGCTAAACAAGATTTCTCTCCATTCAATGTGGTCGCATGGCATGGCAATTATGTGCCTTATAAGGTGAGTTCATGTTTTATTGAACTTGATCGCTTGAAGAAATAACACATCTTTTCTGAAAATATCAATTTTCTATCTGCAGTATGACTTGCAGAAGTTCTGTCCATACAACACTGTTCTTGTAGATCATGGGGATCCATCGGTAAATACAGGTGAGGGCACTAAATGCAAAGGTGTTGCTCTTCTTTCAGTTTTTTAAATCTGTTGATTACTGATCTCTAGTGTAATCTATCTTTGTGGGGCTATACTCAGTTCTTACAGCACCAACAGATAAACCTGGTGTGGCGTTGCTTGACTTTGTCATATTCCCTCCTCGATGGTTGGTTGCTGAGCATACTTTTCGACCTCCTTACTATCATCGTAACTGCATGAGTGAATTTATGGGCCTAATCTACGGTGCATACGAAGCCAAAGCTGATGGATTTCTCCCTGGCGGCGCAAGCCTTCACAGCTGTATGACACCTCATGGTCCTGACACAACCACATTCGAAGCGACAATTACTCGTGTAAATGCAATGGCTCCTTCGAAAATCACAGGTACACTGGCTTTCATGTTTGAATCAGCGTTGATCCCTAGAGTCTGCCAATGGGCTCTGGAGTCTCCTTACCTCGATCATGACTACTACCAATGTTGGATTGGCCTCAAGTCCCATTTCTCACGCATAGGCTTGAACAATACAAATGTTGAACCAACAGAGAAAGAATCAGGAGCTTTGGAGTAAAGTAAACATTATTCACTTACGTTTTACAGACCTTAATATGTACAGACCTTTACCATATGCTTTTATAAGAAGTATACAACAAGTACATATGTAATTAGTAGGTAATGCTTCTTCATATAATATTTAGTTAACATCATTTCTACTCTGAAGCTAATATACCGGTATTGGTTATAGACACTTCACTGAGATTCAGGCTGTACAATCAGTCAGTTTCACTTTCATCTTCATGATGCCTACTTGAACCAAGATCTCTTTCTTTGACTGCTCTACCTTCAAAACAGTCGCTTTTTTGCCAAGGGAAGAAACAAACACTGAGCTACCGACTTCAGGAAGCTTAGCTTCTGTTAGCCAAGAAACATGGTTCAGTTTTTTGAAGATCAAAACCAGATAATAAAGGGCTAAGATTTATTTAGGTACCAGAAATTGATTGTTTGACTATCACGGATGAACACCGAGTTTCAGCGTCTCCATCCTTGGTCGTTTCTCCTTTAGTTAGGAGCTGTTTAGCTACTTTTGACCGAGAAGATTGTGCAGCAGATATGCGAAACTGTTGTAGTATTCTGCGAAGTGTAGAACGAGCAATCGAACCAGCCTGAGTTAGTTCTTGTCTCAACTTTAGTCTCTCTTTTGTGGCATGGTCGTTGATGTTCTTCTCTGCTATAAGTAGATTCTCATGAAGTTCTCTTGAGAGTCTAGAACCAAGAGAAGAAAACATTAACATAAAAAGCTCATACAATCTCTGAAATAACCAGAGATAGTAATTACCGTAAATAGTTACGTGACTGATTCAAAAGCCTTTGATATTCTTGCTTGTAATGTTCCATGTCAAGAATGACTTCATTGATTTCAGCACTTGCAGAGCCATAGAGTTCACGAGCATTCTCAATGATATCACAAGGAAGCCCCAATCTTTCGGCTATGTTTATAGCATTCGAACGACCTGACATTCACTTTCAGAGTTGAGATGATTTAGTGAAACACATACACAGTGATTCCAGTTTAGCTAAGTAAACCTGGTACACCCCATAATATTTTGAAAGTTGGTTTTAAGTTGAAGTCATCAAACTCCATACAAGCATTCTCAAAGGCAGAATTGCTACAAAAGAAAGAATGTTACTTCTCTTTAAAACCTTGAAACTGGATGATGCAAGAAGGTAGTTGGTTAAAACCTGTATTTAAGAGTTTTAAGCTCTCCATGATGTGTAGTTGCCATGGTGAGTAGAGAACCACTTGCTGCAAAAGATTCAAGAATTGCCATGCCTAATGCAGCTCCTTCAAGCGGATTTGTTCCTGCTCCAACCTGTTATAAACATGTCCTGACCTTACATCTCCTAAACCATATAATATCATCAAGCAGTCTTTTAACTTACTTCATCTAACAACACAAGTGATCTGCTTGTTGAATGCGATATCATTTCCTGCAAGGTTAACCAATCAGAGTAGTAAACATAAGTTGTTTATATGACCAACAGACTTACACTAATTTGCTTGAGATGACCAGAAAAGGTAGAAAGAGACTGTAGCAACGACTGTTCATCACCAATATCAGCATAAATGTTGTCAAACCAAGGTACACGTGCAGCTTCAGATGCTAGAACATAAAGACCTACAACAAGCATCACAATCAATCGTTTAAAGTGTAATGATATTAAGTGGTTAAAATCATGACTTACCTGATTTTGCCATCATAGCAGCGAGTCCAACTGATTTCAAGCCAATAGTTTTACCTCCTGTGTTTGGACCCGTAATAACCAAAACTCTAGTGCCCTTAGAGATCTGAAAATCAGCTGGAATTGGCTTACCTCCTGATACCGTGTCTGCCTGAAAAACTCAACCATGTAATTATTAACCATCAATGATCATAACATCTGGAAAACTCACTGTTTTATGATATTTAACAGTCTCGCTTGCCTTTCTTATGCTTCTTCTGTGTTGGTGAAGCAATAAAGGATGATAGCATCTAGGTAGATACAGCAACCATTCTTTTCTGGGAAGCAATTCCTCACTCGAGTATACTCTATGAGACAAAGATTCAAACCCATTTTCAGGTGGTAAGTATATATTAGGATGTGCACCACCATATGCCCGACTGTAAGTTGCTCGAGCGTTTATCTAGCCAAACACACACACACACACACACACTGTAAACCACTCTTTCTAACCTTATCATTACTGAGTTGAGTTTCGCTCTAATGGAAAAAGATATACTTACCACATCCAGCTGAATCGAGTAGCTCAACACCGCCTCAATTTCATGAAGATCAATTTGCATCTGTTTTGCATCAAAACGAACAATAATAAAGGTCAACAAGCAGAAAGCAATACAAAAGGGCCATAAAAAACACTCAATTACCTTTTCAGTAAGCATTGAAAGAATATCTGCTTCAGCCTTTGCAACTGATGCTCTTGCATTTTGGAGTTCATCATTCATAGAGACCGCAGCTATTGGCTCCGCAGCAGTCCCTCCACCTGAATACCTTCAAGAGATAGCTTTGAAAGATAAATCAGCAAAGAAGAAACATAACTTGGTTGCTGATCATGAACTCTTACTTCAATTCAATCATTACTGAAATCTATATATTAAATATTACCTGGAAAGGAGAAGACCATTAACAGAAGTTAACTGATTTGAGCTCATTTTTATACACCATCTCCCGTCAATTTCAGCCACTTCCTACAATTATTTCAAAATTGAAGATTTGGTCTTTTTCCTATGCAATTATAAGTAAATACTTACCATCACAGAATCTTTATCCTTTTGACTTCTGAGAATAACATCCAGCAATTGATGCAGCTGAAGCGAGATAAAGGGAGAGTTTCAGAACAATTTTACTTTAAAGTTACATTGCTCAGGACATGTTTATGATAAGCAAAGACATACATATAAGTACTAAGATATCAATGCGAAGTGATAAATCATAAATTGGAGTCGTTAATCAACCTTTCTTTCAACTGTTCGCACCCGCTCACGTGATTGTCTCAGTGCACTACTCTGGTAGAATCCAAGGTAGCATTAGGATCATGAATCTTAAAACTGTAGTCAATTTGAGAGAAAGAACAAACCGCAGAGTCTTTAATTGATCCATCAGCATCTATAACTTGTTCAACCAACTTGATAAACGATCTATTTATCACAGGTTGCATTATCTGCAAGAGAAGTAAGCCAATGAGGCTACCATAATGTTGAAGTTAAAAAGTACTAAAATCTAGAGAAAATTGCAAGTACCATTTCAGATAGAGGCATAAACCGTTTGTACCAGTCTCCATCTTGCTTAATGGCAGCTTTCAAATCAGTCTGCAATGCATCGTAAAATCGAAGAAGAGAAGCCACTTCAACTGCTTGCTCTGCTCGTAAAGATACCATCTTTCGAGCCTGAAGAATGCCTGATTCAACCTTCACATAAGAGTAAGACACAAAAAGATTTTAAAGAAAAAGGTAACAAAAGGATTAATACTCTAGCGATTGAGGATGATTTTACCAGGGAGATGTTAATACTGGAGAGGTCAAGACAGAAGGAACTATGCTGATGCATTTTAATGGCGGCCTCTGTTTCATCCAAAAGCTTCAAACTTTCATCGAAATTCTGGTCAAGAGACCAAAGCTTTTTCTAAAAAAACAAATATTGTCCATGTGAGTTTAAAGCAGAGGATCCATAGATACTGAAAAGAAAAAGAAAAATCAAACCTTTGTAGCTTGACGACCTAATGAAGTGCGAGCAAAGGAAACGACCACATCGCAGAGCTTGTCCCATTCCAAGACTCTCAAGCTATCGATATGAGTTTGGGACTTGGCTCGACAAATAAAAGCCCGAGAAAACGAAGAAGAAGATTTTGAGATGAGATTAACAGTGTTTGTGTTTCCGATAGAGTTTCTCCTAACCACAAGGGCACAGTTGCAGAAAGTTATGGATAAAGACTGCATTATTGCTACCTCTACTTGTGCCCTAAACCTAATATTAAGTCTGGCCAAAATATCGTTCTAATTTATAGGTTTTAAAATATATTTTTTGTTATTTTTATGAATTTTCTAAATTTAAAAAACAGATCGGATCGAAGCCGATATCCCCAAATATTACTAAAAATCTCAAATATTTGTGTTTTTTGGATATCTTAAAATTTTTGGAGTAAAACGGATCAGATATAAACAAAACAAATTGCATATACTACAATTTTTCCAGATATCCGTTCTGTGTCCACCCCTACCTAATATTATTTATACTTAAGCTCATGAGAAAGTACATAGAGCTCTCTACTTGTTCAACTAACAAACCAAATAAACCAATTTACTAAAAAATGATTTCTACCAAATGACAAAACACCACAGGAATGTTTAAAATTTAAATTTTTTAGGTTTGGTGTGGATAATAAAATTTAGAGCTTAATCTATGAAGAGATTATGATTTAATCTTCAAAAATGCAAAAACAAATATGAACTTTCAAATATGGACTATGGACTATTGGAAATTTCAATGTCTTTTTAATAAGTCATTTTAATCTTAAAAAATTTTCGTTATAATATAGTATTTGACCAATCTGATTTACACATTGAAATAGTAATTCTTATTAACACCTTATTTTATTACTCCTTTAACCTTAAATTTTGATAAAATCTCAAGTCATTCATTCTCTTGGAATCAATGTAAATGTAAAGAAAATCAACAAGTATCACATTGAGTTATATGTGGTTTGCAAGCTCAAAATAATATGGTTTGCACGTTGATTTATGGGTACCATAGGAAAATATGATATATATATAAAAGACATCTGAGTTAAAGCCTTTCTGTTATAAGAAGATACAAGGCTAGAATATCAATATATGTCACTTGTGAAGGGTAATATTCAACTCACACATCATGAGGTTAAAAAATTATTCCCAGGCTGAAACAAGCGACACTTACGATCAAGTTTTCATGAGTTAGCTAGTGCAACACCCTTCAAAACAAAACAAAAACACATGAAAAAATTATATAGTGAAGCATTTAACTTCAAAGTCACTCATGCACCGTCGTTTAAGAATCAACTCAACCAAAACAACATAGAAAATACATCACACTTCAGAAAAATGGAAACAACTCACCTTTGGTGTTCCTGTGGTTCCACTTGTGTAGCAGATGGTTGAAATGTCTTCAGGTTTTGAAGGGAAAATGGATCAAATGCGACCATATCGGGTCTTGAGTCCAAGTAGAGCAAGCATGCGCTTGCGGTCCTTTTTCAATTTAAAAGTTTTAGTTAAGAAAACGACCCATTATTTGAAAAATTGTACAATTTTCACTATTTTTCCATTGTAGATTGCGGCCTTTAGAAAATTTTAAAAGCTCAGGACCGGCCCTTAATGCGACCCTGAAAAATATTATCAGTAGCAACATGCAGACTCTCAACTACCAAACAAAAGTCATCACAGGTATAAAGATATTTCCAGTATGCTAAGACCATCTCCATTATGATTTCTTAAGGATTTTTAAAGATTTTCTTAAAAATAAAAATTAGATTAAAAAATGCAAAGGAAAAAAGCAGTAGAATCAATTTTTAACTAAAAGTTTTTAAAATCGATTCTTAAAGGCCATTTGACAACTTTTGAGCTTGCCTACATCTACAATCGAAGAAAACACCATTCGCCGGCGAGAAATTGAGCAAAGCCTCTCTATACGCTAAGAGTTTCTGGTGAATCAGAACTTCGTCTAATGGTTGCAACTCGCCCATGCGTTATAGGACCAAGAATCGCCGTTCCACTTCCTTTTCACTCTAAAATCTCCCAACCCTGAGTTCTCAACCAACAAACGCTTCAATTTCTGCTTATCTATTATCTCACCAAATTTCGTCGCTTGGAACTCTAAAAGAACAACTCTATGTTGTGCCACCGTTGATGGCGCTGATACAAAATCGTGTGAGGATAAGTGGGATTGGAGTCGTTGGAGTCGCCACTTCTCCGAGATTGAACAAGTCAAGATCGTAGTTTCTCTTCTCAAGGTTCTTACATCTAAGCTAACTCACACATGGGGATTGATTACTAGATACTTTTTCTGATATCGGAGTCTGGTATATTTAAGTCCACATTTTTCTGGACTATCTTCACTTTTTCTAATAGCCTATTGTTATAACACAGACTACAAACAGAGTATTGAAAATAACTTTGTGTGTATTCAACGATAAAGATACAAGAGTTTATATATTGAATCCCTTTGACCTAATTACCTAAATCAACCTATTACAAATATACAATGAGCAATATACCATAATTTGACTAAGTGATTAACTGAATCATCAGGATTGATATCCCAACACTCTCCCTCAAGTTGGAGCATGGAGGTTTGAGATGCCCAACTTGTCGATAAAGAAGTCAAACTCTTTTTGACCCAAAGATTTAGTGAAGATGTCCGCTAGTTGATGTTTGGTTGGAACATATGAAGGTGCCATGTTACCCGACAATATTTCATCACAAACAAAATGACAATCTACCTCGATATGCTTCGTCTTTTCATGAAAAACTGGATTGGTTGCAATGTAAACTGCTGATTTACTATCACATTGCAGAGTCATTGGCTTAGTGTGTAATACACCTAATTCATGAAGTAATTGTTTCATCCAGATGAGTTCTTCATCCAGAGATGACATCGCGCGGTACTCCGCTTCTACGGAGGATCGACTTACTGTTTTCTGTTTGTGAGTTTTCCAAGACACAGTTGAGGATCCAAGTTGCACAAAATAGCTTGTAATAGAACATCGAGTAATGGGAAAACTTTCCTAATCGGAGTCACACCAACCTGTTACAGAGAAATCAGAATCAGATTTTAAGATGATTCCTTGGTCAGCCGTCTGCTTCAAGTAACAAACTACACGGAGAGCGGCTGTTCAGTGATCTTCCCGAGGCTCTTGCATAAACTGAGCTAATGTGTGTACTGTATACGAGATATTTGGCCGTGTTACTTTGAGATAAATCAATCTCCCTACTAAGCGATAATAGGGTAAAGCGTCAGGAAGCAAATCACTCTCTGATAAGGCCAGTCTATAATTTTGAGGCATATGAAAAGTGACCGGTTTAAAGGCAAGTAAACTAGTTTATGCAATTATTTCAAGAGCATACTTCCTCTGACAGAGATAAAAACCCATGTTGACTTCGAGCTACCTCAATACCTAGGAAGTATTTTGAGATTATCCAAATCTTTCATGTGAAAACATTGAGAGAGATTGTTCTTGAAGGCAACTATAACATCATTCGAATTACCCAAAATAACCAAATCATCTACATAAACCAGAACTTGCAACTCAGCTCCTTGCTTGTTGAGTGTAAACAAAGAGTAATCTGCCTTGGAAGCTTTAAAACCATATGAGATAAGAGCCTGAGATAGTTTCGCAAACCAGCAGCGTGGAGCCTATTTTAACCCATATAGTGATTTGTGAAGAAGACATACTTGATTCGGGTTGGAAGATGTGAAACCCGGTGGCAGTTTCATATAAACTTCTTCGCATAAATCTCCGTACAAGAACACATTTTCACATCCTTTTGATGTACTACATAATTCTTTCCAGTAGCTACACGGAGAAACATTCGCATATTCCCCATTTTTGCAACCGGTGCAAAGGTTTCCCCATAATCATCTCCCTGTTTTTGACGATTACCCATTGAAAATCTGGTATTGTCAAGAGTTGCAGCAATTGGGTAGAGTATATCGTTACTAGGTAGAGCCGATTTAGCATGTACCTTGTTCGTAACAAAATTACGGAGAGTGATAGGTGGTACTTTCTTCCGATTGCCCTAGAACTTCCGTTGGGTCAATATCCTGTGTGACGTTAATTGCCGAGACTTCATCACTAGCTTCGTCGGAGATTACTTCATCAGAGAAAGTCTCGTCGAGAGCTGTTGTTTAAGGAAACGATATTGATGAAGTGTTGTTAGGTTGAACTGAAGCTGTTTCTTGTTGGGCCAATGTAATGGGCCTCATAGAAATGCTTGTGGATCAATTAACTCCAAATTCAACGCTAGTTGGGAAAATGGAGCAACATCATCAGAATGAAGCTCAAACGAAGAAGATGAATTCATTAATTTGAAAGGAAATTCACTTTCAACAAAAGCAACATCTCGAGACACAAAGAAGATCTTGAGTTCAAGATCATAAAGTCTTCAACCTTTCTGACCATGAGGATAGCCAACAAAAATGCACTTTCTTGATCTAAATGCAAATTTATCTCCATTAATAAGTTGATTATGAGCATAACAGAGTGATCCAAAGATTCGAATATGATGTAGTGATGGTTCAACTCCATGAAGAACTTGAAATGGTGTCCGACCTTGGAGGATAGATGATGGTTTGCGGTTGATTAGATAACATGTTGTTAAAATACATTAGCCCCAAAATTCAATGGGTAATTTAGCTTGAAAACAAAGCGTTCGAGCATGTATAGGATATGACGATGTTTTCTTTCTGCTCGACTGTTCTGGGTTGGTGTTCCTACACATGATGTTTCATGGTGTATTCCTTTATCACGAAAATAAGATTTCAGACATAAAAATTCAGAACCATTATCTGATCTTATTTTCTTGACACAATGATTATATTGTCTTTTAGTAGTGGCGATAAAACTTTTCAAGTGTATTTGAGTCTCTGCTTTTGTAACCATGAGAAATAGCCATACACTTCTTGAGAAGTCATCTACAATGGTGAGAAATAACGTGCACTGGAGAAAGATGGAGTTCGATATGGACCCCTAACATCGCAGTGAATAAGCTCCAAAACATGACTAGTTTTATTTTCACTCAAATGAATAGAATATTTGGTTTGTTTTGCTCTTAAACAAATATCACAAGTCTTATTAGAATGATCAGACACAATAATTCCGGGAAGTGAGCTAACTACTTTTGCAGATGGATTTCTCATGCGATTGTGCCAAAGAGTATAGTTATCCTCACTTTTACTTGAAACCGCTGGGGCAAACTCCAAACCATGAAAGTAGAAAGACATAGCTATCCTCTTACCCACTCCAGTCACCATCCTAGTAATTTGGTCCTGAATCACAAGAAAATTATCAGCAAGTTGAAGGATGCAATGATTCTCATCCATTAACTGAACCAAAGAGATCGTATTTGATTGCATATCTTTAACGTAGAAAACATATTGAATAACCAATTTAGAACCAAGATAAATTGTTCCTTCTTGAACATAAATTCTCTCTGTCCCATCCGCATGAATAACCAACACATGAGGCATAGAACAAAGATTTACCAAACAATCTAACTTGTTGGTCATATGATGTGAGGCACCCGTCTCTAAGATCCATGATGGAGAAGAAGACATACATGTCAAGGTTTCAGAAGCACCAACACGTCCGACATTGAGAAGCGAAAGAACCGTCTTCCATTGGTCATCGGAAAGTCCAGCAACATCATCTCTATCATGATCAGTCACAACACAATTTTCTTAAGCCGTAGATGAGATGGTGACGGAATTCACATAGATGGAAAGACGAGTTGTACCTCTACCACAACCGCTTGAAGATGAAGTATTTGATTTCGATTTGTCACTCCACCACTCCGAATAACCGATGATGGTGAAACAGCTTTCTGGCGCATGACCAACCCTTCCACAATGCTTACAAGGTATAATGTATGTGGTAAATCGTTGTTTGTTATTAACAGCAAAAGCTGTTACCTCACGTTTATCTTCTTGATTATGGTTATTATTGTGAATATCTTCCTCTTGCTTGACCAAGTTGTAAGTTTCTTCAAGAGTGGAAAGTGATGCACGTGCTATGATGTTTGAACGAATAGAAGAAAAGATATGATCATCAAGACCATAGAGGAATTGATGAACTTGATCCTCATCATGATCCTTTTCTTGAAGATCTTGTAAGTTACACACACATTTACCACATTGGAAAATACGTAATGGGCGATAATTTGCCACTGAATTCCATATTTTGGTTAATTTACCAAAGTATTCATCCACATAACTTCCTTGTTGCTTACAACTAGCTAAAGCTGCTTTTATTTGTTGATTTTCGGCCCACTAGTTACAGAGAATGTGTTCCCATAAATCCTTGGCATTGTCATGATTAGAGATGTTTTATAGCAGTGTCGGATCGATTGTCATCTTGATCCATGATATTAAAAGAGCATTAATTGGTTCCCAATCCTCATAATCCGGAGAATTGTTGGCAGGTTTTTGAATGGATCCATGTAGGAATCCAAATTTCTTATGAGAGCAAAGCACCGTCTTGAACGCACAAGCCCATTCGTCATAGTTATGCTGGAGAAGCGATTTTGATATAATTGCACCCGAATTGTCGACTACGGTTAAATCAAAAGGCGAGATGGTCCTCCTGACCTCTTGTCTCTCTGTCAGATTTTGATTTTCCATTGTCGGATTCTGATTTTCCATTGAAAAACCGAGTAATTTCTGCATAAGTTTTGTTTAAAATAATATTGTCTGCTCTCGTACCATGTTATAACAGAGACTGCATAAACAAAGTATTGAAAATAACTTTGTGTGTATTCAGCGATGAAGATATAAGAGTTTATATATTGAATCCCTTTGACCTAATTACCT
Organism: Iberis pinnata; assembly: GCA_900406425.1. Taxonomy (NCBI): domain Eukaryota; kingdom Viridiplantae; phylum Streptophyta; class Magnoliopsida; order Brassicales; family Brassicaceae; genus Iberis; species Iberis pinnata. The sequence goes on from OVBE01003493.1 coordinate 13,240, forward strand.
AAATTAACCTATTACAAAAATACAGTGAGCAACATACCATAAATTGAATAAGTGATTAACTGAATCATCGAGATTGATATCCCAACACTTATTTATGTAACAACTTCAACTTGAAAAATCCATCAAAATTGAAGACTTCAAAGAAGTATCAAAGTTGAAAACAACTATTGCATAAGCTATTGCCAATGATGTTGTCGCTGAAATCATGTGCCAACTATAGGTTGAGATGTGTGTTGAAGTATTTTGTGATAATATCAACCTCTTATGTCATACTTTTTTACTTATATATGATAACCTTTTCACATACTGCGATACATGAAGACTGTTACCATGATGCTCCTTTTGAAATTGCCACTTTGTGAAAGAGTCAAGATTCCCTTTTCTTTGTCTCTGCATATTTCCATCCCCAAGATCTTCCTAGCAGCACCAAGGTCTTTCATTTTAAATCATGAGCTAAGGAGAATCTTCAAATTCTTAATCTGATTAATGTCTTTAGATAAAATGAGCATATCATCTACATATAAGAGCAAAAACACACATTGATTAGCTTCAGATTCTTTGAAATATACACATCTGTCATACCTGCTCCTTGTGAATCCTGATTGTACTATGAATGAGTGGAATCTTTGTTTCCATTGCCCGGGAGATTGTTCAGGCCATACAATAACCTCTTGAGTAAGCACATTGTTTCCTCCTTTGGTTCAACTTCATAACCCTCTGGTTGACTCATCAGAATTTTCTCTTCAAGATTATAATGTAGGAAAGCAGTAGTTACATCCAATTTTTCAAGTTCAAGGTCTTGTTGAGAAACAATGGACAATATGAGCTGTATTGAAACATGTTTCACCACTGGACTGAATATCTCTTTGAAGTCAACACCTTCCTTTTGAGAGAAACCCTTAGCCACTATCCTGGCTTTGAATCTTGGTCTTTATCCCTTAATGTGAGTTGTTTTCCTTTTGAATATCCATTTACATCCTATGATCTTTCTCCCAACAGGCTTCTTTACCAAGCTGAATGTACCATTTTTGTATAAAGAAGACATTTCATCATCCATTGTCTCTTTCCATTTCTCCCAGTCAGCATCTAATTTGGCTTCTTCATAGCTCTTAGGTTCAGTCTTCTCACCATCTTCACTCATTGCCAGAGATAAGCCTATTGCATTTGATTCGTCAAATCTTCTAGGAACTTTTATACACGCTTAGCTTTGTCCCTTACAAGTTGGTAATCTTGTGGATCATCACTTTCTTCTGAGTAAAATTCATCTTCTTTTTCACTTGAATCAGATTCTTGAATATCATCAGTTTCCTCAATTCCGTCTCCTGGTGTTTTTGGGCTGTGTGAGCCTTCTCCAGTTTTTCCACTTGAGACAGAACTTTCTCCAACTTATAATTCACTAAATATGTTCAGATTAACTCTTTGCTCTTGTTCAATATGGTATTTGCCTTCTTGAGTATCAGTTTTCTGATCTTTGAACATTTTGTCCTCTTGAAATACAACATTTATGCTAATAATGCATTTCTTGTCATCTAATAACCACACTTTAAATCCTTTTACTCCTGTAGGATAGCCTAGAAACACACATTTCTTATCCCTTGGGTTGAGCTTGCCTTGATTTGCATGAACATAGCTTATGCATCCAAATCTCTACAACCCACTATAATCTGGTACGCTTCCTGTCCACGTTTCTTTAGGTATCTCAAAATTCAAGACTTTTGATGGTGATCTATTTATCAAATATATTGTAATTGCAGCAGCTTCGGCCCATACTCTTTGAAATAAACTTGATTCACTTAACTTACTTCTTACCTTGTTCATGATTGTTCTGTTGAACCTCTCAGCCACACCATTCTGTTGAGGTGTGTAAGTGCAAATTTTGTCTCTGACAGTTCCCTCTTGTTTGCAGTAGTTATCAAACTCCACATTACAAAACTCCAAACTATTGTCTGTTCTGAGTCTTTTAACTCCCTTCCCTGACTGTGTTTCAACCATTTTCTTCCACTATACCATTTTCTCAAAAGATTCATCCTTTCTTTTCAAGAAATATATCCAGACCTTCCTTGTGAAGTCATATGTGAAAGTAATTAAGTATTGGAACATTCCCAGAGATGTAGGTACCGTTGGAGAGCCCCACAAATCTGAGTGAATATACTCCAGTTTGTCTCTGGTTACATGTTTAGCAGCACCAAAACTTACTCTGTGTGTTTTCCCATAAACACAGTCTTCACAAAATTCAAGACCCTGAATCTTGTCCTTCTGTAAGCATCCTCTGGTTGCTAATATTTCTGATCCTTTTTTATTTATATGGCTTAATCTGCTATGCCATAACTTTTTCTCATCTTGGCTCTTGTCATCTGCATTTGCTTCAGCTGAAATGGTCTTTCCTTTGAGCAAATATAGAGTCCTAGTCTTCTGAGCTTTCATCATTGTTCTGCAACCTTTGATGACTTTTAAGACTCCATCTTTTAATTGGAACCAGCAACCTTGGTCCTCTGCTATTCCCAATGAGATAATATTTTTGGACATTGATGGGATGTATCTCACTTTTGAGAGACGAACTAAAGTACCATCTTCATTTTGAATCAACATAGTCCATATTCCTCTAACAGCCGAGATTGTTTTATTAGCCATCTTGACAGTTCTAATGTCTGTCAATGTTAGAGTTTCAAACATATATTTGTTTGAAGACATGTGGAATGTACAGCCAGTGTCTAGCATCCACCTTTATGGGCTCTCATTTTTTGTGAGACAATTAGTTTCTGAAACCATGAGAGTAGCAACATCGATGCTATCTCCTTTTACTGCAAAGGCTTCTGCTTTGTTTGTGGATGCATCTCTCATGTTCCTTTCTTTCCACACATTACATTACTTCTTGTAGTGTCCTTCTTTGCCACAAGTCCAACAAACTTTAGTCCCTCCTCTAGACTTTGATCTAGATTTTTGCTTGGAATTATCTTCTTTTTCTCTATTCTCAGACCTTCTTCTCTCTTTAACAAACAATGCTTTAGAGCTACTCTTGAGAAATTTCCCAATTGCACCAAGTTCCAGATTCTTAGACCTTATGGCTCTAGTGATTTCCTCCAGAGCTAGAGTAGCCTTGCAGTACTTTAGAGTTTTCTTTAATTGATCAAATTGCTTAGGCAAAGACATAAGCAACAGTATGGCTTGATCTTCCTCATGAATTGTTACTTTTACATTCTCTAGATCCGATATTAGCTTGAAGAAATCATTCACGTTATCATCTATTGTCATGGCTTCTGGCATCTTATAAGCATACAACCTTTGTTTCAGATAAATGCGATTTGGGAGTGACGTAGCCATAAACAGTTGGTCAATAAGATTTAGCATACCTGAAGTAGTCTTCATCTTGATTATTTCCCTCAAGACATTGTTCCCCTCTTTTCTTTACGAGCAAGGTCCTCAGGTGTTTCTTTCTTTCTGGCAGGAGTTGAAGTTTTACTTTGTGGCTCTGCTGATGATTCTTCAGTTTTTGCAGGTTCCTTTTCATCATTCAGACCTTCCATAAGACCCAAAATATCAAGATGAGCAAGCAACTTTTCTTTCCAAAGCATGTAATCTCATTCTCCATCAAACTTTTCCACCTCAGTTCTTGTTGAAGACATCTTGAGAGATCTTCCATGTTCTTGATCTTAGAGCAAGGCTCTGATACCAATTTTTGGAGTTATGAATATCAAAAAACACTATTTTGTTACTCACTTCTCTCTGTATCTCTCACTTTGTTTCTCACAACTCTTGGATTAGGATTATTTTAATGTAATGGATTTGAAAAATAGAACAAAAACAGAGCTTTGCACAAAGAGATTTAACGTGTTCAGGTTCGTAAACTTGAACCCTACTCACACCAGGACTGATACCCGGAATCCACTATAATCACTTTTCTTATAAAAATCGACATACAAGCTTTTCAGAAATGCATTAAATTGATTTTGAAACTCAACCATGGCTGCGCAGTAGCCGAGCAAAGTCTCGGCATGCTCCTTTCTTCTTTAAGCCAAAACAGAGTGTTTCAGCTTTATTTGGTCAATTAATACATATATACTAAGTGTCACATGCGCATCTCGTGACTATACTAACTTCAACCGGGCCAACGAGTTTCGCTTGGAGTTTAGAAACTTAAAGCCTTCTTGATCTCTTGTTAAGGCAAAACCTCTGAATGAGATAGAGTGTCTAATACACTTAGTCTTTTCTTGAGCCAATCTTGAATTTCTTCAACTCAAAGACAAACAATCACATAATATTTTCTCAATTGTTGGTGGTAACTAAATCTCATAACTGCTTTGCTCACTTCTGACTTTTAATATGAGTTTGTTTCTTGTTTAAGTTTATGTATAAATGAACTAATCTCTATTTTTGTTTGAATAGAATGCAAGGTTGTTATGGTTTTGATAAGTGTGATAAGTGAGAAAGTAATGCATAAGGAAATTGTAAATCAGTTTAGCTACAAATGGTGATGGGAATTGGAATTGTTTGGCATAATAAGAAGAATTTGTAAGTTTAAAGAAAAAAACATGTTGTGATGATTTTTTAAATTTTAAGAACCAAAGTTTAAGATACACCAGTGGAAGAACATTTTGTTTCTAAGATTTTTAAGTATCTTAAACACAAAATTAAATATAAAATAAAAGAAAAATGAGTTAAGATACAAAATTTAAGATACATTAATGGATATGCTCTAATAACGTTTCTCTTGTTTCAAAGCAATCGATATTAGGTTAAGATTGAATATAAAGAATAACTCTCTTTATTAACTTTAGGAAAATAAGCTCAAAACCTAAAGTTCTCTAAACAATCTCTCAACCTCTCACAATTAACATCATAGGCTCGATGTACACATGTATATAGGTTATAAATTGGAAAATCTAATCGTATTCTATTAAGGAAAACCTAATCCTATTCTATTAAGGAAAACCTAACAAGATAATCTCCATATAATATTTAGATAACTCCTAAATATTCTCAATATTATTTTTTTCCTTAATAATAGAATTACTTGTTGCTCAAGCCAAGCTTAAGTTAACAGTATCTGGTTTAAACCCACTATAGAAAGCTACCTGACTCAAAAGCTTTTGTTACTATACAATTTTGACTCCATATTCTGGTGGAAATTATGGCAAATACTCATCTGTTCCCCCACCACCATATCACAGTGTAAAAAAGATATAAGAATTGATAGATACTACTATACATGCATGTTCTTTTAATTATAGCTAAATTAGCAGTAGCGCCCAAAAAAAAAGGGGAATTCTCATAAATAACACAAAAGATTAGGATTATTCCAAAAATACCACACACTCCTAAAAGTTCCAAAAATACCACAATTTTTCAAAAATACCATACAAATGTTTTTGTTCCAAAAATACCACAAATTTGAAATAGCTTTAAAATTTATAATTTGAATCCTAAAACCCTAAAACCAAACCATAACCCCCTTCAAAACTAAATCCTAAACTCTATTTAGTGAACCAAAACCCAAAATTTTAAATTTTAAACCCTTAAAATTCCATTTTTATGTTTGTGGTATTTTTGGAACATTTGAGAGTGTGTGGTATTTATGGAACTTTTGGGAGTGTGTGGTATTTTTGGAATTTGAACTTTTTTAATGGTATTTCAAGGAATTACTCAAAAAAAAGAAGACACCGTTCAAAAAACAAAGAGATTATAGTAGAGAAGAAAAAAAATCATTGCCACCTTCGGCCCTCCTTTAAGTGTCACTGACGTTAAATAATTTTCTATTTCTAGCGTTACTATTTCGTCAAATTTCAGTCGCCACGGTTTAGTTTTTTCTTTCATTAACAAGAACTGACTCTATATATCAACTTAAAGTAAAATTATAAAGTGGAAATGTACATACGACAAGAAGACGAATGGATGAGATTTCTGCAAGGAAGTTTAGCAACCACATAGTTACCCAAAAAAGAAAATTTAATATACAACTCATGATTAAAGAAAACTGAAAGTGCTGCAATTCAAGGATTTGAACTTATTCTAATCAGACCAAAACACACTTACAATATTAAGGTTTGTGGTACACAAAATATAGCTTGTAGTGTAGCATAATTCACAACAAACTTAACAGCATCTGGACCTGTATAAACCAGAAAATCATATCAACAAGACATACGCCTTGCGAAAAAAACCCAAAAGTACTGGGAAAAAAAAATCAAATTTAGATGGATATCAAGTGTATCGTATAAAGGAACAAAGATAAAGATAAATGAATATGCGACACAAGCATGATCCACGACCAACCACTCCGGCCTAATAATAAAACAGATTCCAATGAAAGCTCCCTCTTCCACTAATAAAAAAAAAAAAAAAACTTTGGTGAAGCGCTGCTTACACTATTTCATACAACAAAAGATTCATATAATAATGAAAGTAAGGGAAAAGAAACGTGCCTGGTTAGTCTTGCACCTATGGCTTGTCGTTCAGCAGCTGCTTCTGCGTATGTCATCCATATATTACTGTCACTAGAATTTAGGAATGGAATCTGTCAATTTTCTTCACATCGGCTCCAAGAGATGAATGACTTGAGATTTTATCAAAAATATTTGATTAACAAAGAAAGATAAAAAAGACTCTAACTGTGTTAATAAGAATTAATAATTGACTATTTCAAGGTATAAATCGACTAGGTCAATATTAATTCAAGTTTAAAAAGGGTATAAAATAAAAATTTAGGATTACATGCTTACTAAAACCTTTAAAAAATGGTTTACTAAATAGTTAAGATTTTCAATTGCCTTAATTTGAATACTCAAGTTTTTATTGGCAATTTTCCCTATTTAAAATCTAAAATTTAAATTTAAAGCTATTTTTATTTTTTTACATCTTTAAAAAATTTAGGTGGTATTTTTTTAAAATTAGAGATATATAGTACCTTTAAAACTAATTATAAAAAGAGGTATGTATTAAGAATTCTCCTTAACACAATTTAGTTAGGAAATATATGCCAACAAATCTCAAACTCTCGTATTTATTGTTATAGAAATATTACTTATTAATATTATCTTATTTCCTAATAATTAGTTTAACCTAATATCTTTTTTAGTGTATATAAATAACCTTCTCACGATATTTTTCTTTCACATGTTTTAATTTTTTTCATAATTCGTGTATGCTACATTGTTTAGGTTTTATTCATGTTTACTGATTTTAATCGAGTCATTTCATGTTCGTGTTGTTTTATTAATTTTAATTGAATCATTGTTCGTATTGTTCTACACGCTCGATAATATCAACAACGATCTCAATACGGGTTCTATCTATTCTCTTTATAATTTATTATTCATATGTCAAAAGTTTTCATTTTCTTTTAAATTGTCTTTTCATAATTCGTGTTTATACATCAAAATTGTTCGCGTTTTTTAAAAAATTTTGTTCTCAATCCACCTTCTTCTCATAATTTGTGTTTTAAAATTTTGTTGTTGTTGTTTTAAACTATTATATATATATATATATATATATATATATAGTTTTCGATGGGTATTAATTGTTAATATAATTAAAAAATATATTTGTGAACTGTATTATTTGTTATATATTTCTTTCAAATAATTTTGTTGTCAAAATACCAAAAAACCGAATAATTAAACATTATGGTTTGAAAATAATTGAACATGAAATCATGTCAACTGATCGTTAGCGTTTTTGTGTTCAATATGTTTTTACACTTTAATGTAAATTGTTTAGTGTATGTTATTTTTACATTAATTCTTTATCTTATATGTATTATTTGTGTTATTTTATATAAATATATAGTTTTAAATTAAAATATTTTTAATAATAAGCATATCATCTGTAACATACTGATCTTGATTGAATCTTATGATTATTTGTGTTTATTTTGTAGCCTCATCTTATATAGTAATTGAGAATTAAGTTTGACACTATTATGACATGTCAATTTGTGGTTAACTCTCATAAAATAGTTTAATGACTTGTTTTGCAATTAATGGATTTTGTTTGGTAATCTTTTTGCCTTTAATGAAAGGGTTTTTTTACCCAATGTGACCGAATACTTATATGAAATGCCATATTGGCTAATCTTTACAAAACGTACCATAAAGTACGTCGCATGTGGTATGAGAGAAAGACAATTATACTCTTGAAAGAGAGTGATGCATTTGGCGGGATTTATTTGTACCGAGAGATAGCATTTATTGAGCTTTAATGATGATTAGATGGATTAATGGGGAAAAAATAACAGAATATGCAATAATTAATTGAAATGAGTTTACCATATTTATTTCCGACGCCATTAAAGAGGAGCTGGGAAGAAGGTGAAGATTGTGGTCCGATTTAAGGTAAGAAATAAATGTGTTAAAAAAAATTTCCGTAATAATGGTACAGACGTGGCTTGAGCTGCACGTAATGGACCAATTAATGTGAATATGTGGACCAGATTTAGAATGTTAAATGGCACTCATGTTGGTAAGGTTGATGGTAGTAAATGTACAAACATGGTAGGTTTGTCGAGATAAATGGATAGTGTGGAATGTAAAGTGTGTGTGACCGAGTTAGAAGAGAATAAGAAATGGATCTGGGTGGTTGACCTCCGTAACACCATTGCCTGTGTATAATAGTATAACTATGTGTGTATGGCTTTGTTTTTTAAAACTAAAGTAAAAACAATGGCCAAGATGTGTAGCATATAGGTTGGTGGTGCAACAGATAGAAAAATAATGTGTGGACATGTTTTATTTGAAATCAGGCAGGATAAGATGAACCATAATGTTCTCATTATTTTTGGGGAGTGGGAGTGCTTGGAATCGGGGTCATGGCATTTTCGAGTGGCGAAAAATATATATGCGAAATGTCTCCAACTTAGAGATGACGAGGATAACGAGAGTTTCAAGTCAAAGATATTGGAAGCGTATGGTGAGCAACTCCATGGACATGAAATTTGTTTGAGCTATTGGAATCACAACGATGATGTGGTATTCACCCAAGCAAAGATGCCGCCAGTTTGTGTGGATAGCAATAGTAGTATGGATAAATTTAGGAAAACAATGTTGGCGCGAGATGGACTAAATCTTTATATGTCCATACAGGGAAACAGTACGGTAGACAGTGTTGGAACTGAAGTTGCCATTTTGTGTCCAAAAACGTTGACCAGGGACGAGGAAAACATATTAGGGTCAGTGGATGGACAAAGATTTGTTGATTTGACGAGTTTGTGTCCATCAAATCTGAGTGATGGTCGAAATGCTATTGCGGTGGATGGAGCCAATTTTAATATGTCCAAAGAGGGAGTAGGTGGTCCGGAAAACGCTGGAAAAGAGTTGGCCATTTACAGTCCATAAAAAGTGGATGCATATCCACATGCGAATGAAGATCCAAACGTAAATGAAGATTCCCATCCATTCGAAGATATAAATGTTGTGTTGGATATAACATTTGAAGATGAGAGCTTCTTAGAAAAGGTGGACCAGCTTGAAATGAGACATCGATCAGTCAAACAAGGTGCCGGAAGCAGACATGGTGATGGCCCCAGTGGACATAATGTGCATATGTATGCACTTGCTATAATGGAAGGTGGACCGACGTTTAATTTTTTAGAGGAGGACACTAGTAAGAAGAGAAGGCGGCCTGGAAAAGAGCATGTAACAAATAGCAAGAGCGAAGATGTTGGGGAGGGTGAAAGTGAGGATGATGATGATGGTTGGATAGATGAACCGCTTGAATATGATTTTGACTTCATGAGGGAATTTGGGATCCATATTCTGTTGTGTATGGGAATGCTGATAGCGTAACCGAGGCTCCAAAGTTGGATGATGGACAGGAATCGCCTTCCGTCCAAGATGGAGGAACGAGAGAATGTAAATTAATAAAAAATGAATGTTGTTTACGTAACATGGATTTAACATTAATAATGGCTGCTGAGAAATATGCAATGATCTATTGATGTGTTGATTGCATACTATCCATTATGTTCGAATTTTTAGGTACTCTTTCTGGAAGTGGACAAGAAATTGTTAGTCGTAGACATGTTGGTATCTCATGTAGACAGGATGGTATCTCGTGTGGACAAGAACTCATCGATCAGGGTGGACTAATTGATTGTGGGTCAGGTGGACAATATTTTTCTGAGAGGGGTGGGCAGCATGATACTAACCAGTCATTTGGTAAGAATTTATATGAAGGAGCTATGTGTTTAATGGGTATGGCAGGTGATGCATCTCCATACAGAGATAATGTAAAGAGGATTGAAAGTGATAAGGCCAATATGAGTTTGAAGAAGGGGGTGATGCCATTCATGTTGGGATGTCTTTCAATAATAAGGGAGAGCTGCATAAGGCCATCTCAATGTACTCTGTTAATAGACTATTTAAGGTGCAGACTTCGGATAAAAAAGGGGTCATTTATGTATTTTCACATCCCAAATGTAATTGGAGGGTATACGCAACGATGAACGACGGTTCTGAGAATGTTGAGGTTCGGACAGTTACGTTAACTCATACATGTGACGTTAATGCTAGGTCTCTATATGGAAAGAAAGCAACTTCTAGCATACTTGGAGAACTGTTGAAAGCAAGATATGCACATGGAAAGGTGGGACCTCGCACTTGTGATGTCCCCGAAATAGTGTTTACATATTTTAATGTTAGAATTTCATATATGAAAGCATAGTATGCAAAGGAAGTGACTATGCAGAGGGTAGCGGGAGTGAGGAAGAATCATATGAATTCCTTAGTAAGTATCTATATCTATTAACTTTGACTAACCCGGGTACAATCTCCAACGTGAAAACAGTACAAGTAAGCGTGGATGGGCCGAAATTGTTCAAGTATTTATTCTTGCATTTGGTGCCTCTGTATCGGGATACAAGCATTTGAGGAATGTGGTGCTCATAGATGGGATCCAAACGAAAAGGAAATATAAGAGTTGTTTGGTTGCAGCAAGCGGACAGGACGGGAATTGCCAGATTTTTCTTTTGGCATTTGGTGCCATAGATGGAGAAAACACTGTCGGATGGACATGGTTTTTTTACGTAGTTGAAACAATTTGTCCACGATACGGATGATCTAGTTTTCGTTTCGGACCAACACCAAGCCATATATGTCAGGCTAAGAACTGTTTATAAACAAGCTAAGCATGGAGCATGTATTGTGCATCTGGAAAGAAATGTCAAACATAGATTCAAATGTGAAGGTCTTGCAACAATGGTTTCAAATGCCGCAAGATCATACACTATTGGTGCTTTTAGGTATTGGTTTAAAAAGGTACAAAGAGGTAACCTGGGTTGTGCTAAATATTTGTTAGATATCGGATTGGCTCACTGGACACTTGCTTACTTTCCGGGCATGCGGTACAACCTCATGAGCAGCAACATATGCGAGTCGCTGAACACAGTGCTCCAGAAGGCGGTAGTTTTTCCAATAGCTACAATGGTTGAATCTATTAGAACAATGTTAATGGGTTGGTTTTGTGCACGGTGGAAGATAGCGTTGGAGACAAAAAAAATTTATGCCTCTGAGATTGAAGACATATGATAATAGGTTTTTTAGGTCCTAAGGGGTATCAATCACCCATCGTCGTAGTATAGATGGGTTTGTCAATCCATAATGAGAGCGTACTAAGCAATCTGGATGTATTGGATGCCTTAAAGTCAAGCTAAATTTTAAAAGGGGGTTTTCTTGCTAAAAGGTCCTAAGTGCAAATGAACATAAAAAGCATAAAACAGAAAACAACATAAAACACTTAAATGCAAAACAGAGTAAAAGCAAGAAAGGGTAAAAGTGTAATCAATGTAAAGCAGTTCCTGAGGACAAAGAGTAACTGACTTGAGAATCCATCCCGGGCTACCTAAGTACCTAAAATACCTCAAACAATGAGCTGACCCCTAGACAGTAGTTATACATACAATCAATTCCAATTCCTTGGCAACCAATCTCAAGCAAAGCAATCACAGACTCACCTGCCATCATATACGGTGACTACCTAGCAGGCATTAACCACTACTACTCTAGCTAACTCATTTCCCACATCTATTCACAGATAAGGGGAAACGAATCTCTGAAACCCCCTCGGTCCGGTCACTTTTCAATGACTCACTTTCCGGTGTTGTAGGGCCTAACGGCAGGTCTCTATCCCTTCCGGGTAGGAGTACAATCAACATTAAGCTGAGGAGGAACAGAAAGGATCTAAGAACAATCAACTTAGGTACCTATGCAAACCCAGAACATCAACCATATTATACCCCCATCACCAGGAACTTGGATGACTACTCACTACTCATGGGAGTAGAAGTAGATGAAACAACAAACATAACTTCAAACCTAAACATGCAGATCTAAGAAGAACAGCAAGAACACAAACCCATAAATGAAGAACAGCAATGAAAAAACAAAACTAAAACAGAAGGTTAAGGCTTAAAACGAAAATAGAGATGCACAACTAAAGAACAACCTAAGGCTAAGCAAGATATCAAAGGAAAAACAAATAGATTAACTTAAAACTCAAAAGAAATCTGGTTTTTACACCAAGAACATGAAAAACAAACTAAGGAAATGAAAACTTAAGACAAAACCTAAAAAGGAAAGAAAAACTAAAAGCTTCTGCAAATGGGGGCGAATTAGGGCTTTTATAGTGTTCAGAGAAAAGCCTTAATTCGCACTAAAGAAAAAATGCCAATCATTATCTTGGATCTTGGGCCTTGATTCAGGTGGTATCCGTATTTGAGTTGGTCGGGCTGGAGCGTGTTTGTCTTCGAGTTGGTGAATGCACGAACGATCCGGGCTGAAGATGCTTGCTTGGGACCGATCCCGCTGAGATGCATCCAAAGTTCGTCTGAGGTGTGGATCGATCCCGGCATTGAGTGCCCGATATCGATCCCAACATAGGTGATATCGATCTCATCTGTTCTCTTCTTAATCATGCTTCAACTTCATGCACTTCCTTAGCTTTGTTCGAGACTTCACCAAAAACGTTGAAAGAGAGAGAGGGGGATCTATCCACGTAAAGGTTGAGATCGTTCCCTGCTAAGGTGGGATCGATCTGAGATCGATCTGAAGTGGACATGGCATTGATCTGGTAAGTGTCGTGATCGATCTGGTAAGTGTTGGGATCGATCCTGAAGGTGTTGAGTTGGGATCGATCATGTTTTGACGCAGAAGTACCTGAGATCGATCCTGCATAGTGTTGGGATCGATCCTGCTTTGGTTCTAAGGTAAATCCAGTCCATTACATGCTGAGTGCTGTTCCATTCAACGTTAAGTGCTGCTTTTATGAAATCTCACAAATCCTTCCCGAAATTGCTGCTTTTATGCAAAAGTCCTAAAAATCCTAAACTTAATGAAATCAACCATAAATGAGATGTATGCACGCTTTTAGACCTCATAATTAATGCTAATTGATATATAAAATTCATGAAAATTCAGAGTCATCAACTCCCCCAAACT
>OVBE01003494.1:1608-26658 GCA_900406425.1 Iberis pinnata
ACGCCCTATAGGGTCTACAGTAAAAAGAAAATCATAACCCAAATGTGCTTGAATGTCCTGAAGGAATTCCCGCGATTGCTTGGTCTCCATTAAGAATAAGACTCCTGGAAATATCGTACGACGAAACTCTCGGAGTCTTCGAATTGCCAAAAAGCTACCCGCTCCTTGACAATTCCAACTCAGAATCATATCTATCCCGCCGCCGGTGGTTCTCCCTCAACCACCTGGCTATCCTCAAACTTCTTTCCTTCCGCAGGATCCATCTTTGAGGTGGATGGAGGTAAATCAGCAACTAAACCCGGCTTGTTCACCAAACAAGCCGTTTGCCTATGGAGACTCGCTCCCTTAAACGGATTATGACCAATCTTTTTCCTCGGTTGAAGAGCTTTGTCAAAATGGTGTTCCACCTTGTCAATCTTTGACACCGCCTTACCCACAAAACCCTTTAGAGGAGATATTATCTCTGCACTATCTAAAGGGGAAGCATGCACCAAACCTTTATCTCGAGCGGACCTTACTAGCATTGGGCTCTCACAAGGCCCAAAGTGTGATAACAATTGATCATTTACTGGGTCCATTAAAAACCCATCAGATTCTTGCTCCCCCACCGTCAGTCCAAACTCTTTAGTCAACAAGTGCCTTTCTTCATTTAATTTATGTTGGGCCACATGAGGGGCCAAAGGAGATTCAAACAAAATCTTCGCACGTTCCTTAATTTTTGAATTGACTTGGTCCACCAAAAACCCATCACATTCATGTGCATTTGTGCCCACGTGCACTTCTTTTTTCCTTAGAAATGGGCTTGCATCCAAACATCTTAATGGGCTCACATCATTATTTCCCATGTCTCCACCATTCGTCTGAGCTTTCATCATATACGTAACCGATGCTGTAGCCCCGTCAGGTACACCGGAACCAACTGTTTCTTGGGCCAACTTTGGCTGGACCTTCTCCACATTATCAAAATCGTTAGCCCAATCCATCAGACCTTCTGTCTCAGAATCGATCGGTAAAATTGAATCATCGGGAAAAAGCTTCCGCTTCGCCGAACGACGATGCGATTGAATCCGAGACACACCAGTCTCTACCGTCCAACAACGTCAAGTTCTTGACCCTCTATTTTCCGAGAAAAGACAGGAGAATTACAGTTCAGTACCTCATTCTCCTCATCAATAATCAACAAACCTCTTTGGTTCTCCTTCTTCTTCCTTAGAACATCGGGACAAAACCTTTTTTCGTGGGTAAACCGACAGCACTTTGAACAGTAATGATGCAGTTTTTCGTAGAATAACCGAACACGAATCACATCACCATTCTCAAACTCTAACTCCCGTGAAAAAACCAACGGTTTCCGACATTCAACCGCAACCTTCACCCGACCTTCATGGATATCGTAATCCACGATTTCACCTATCTCCAAACCGATTGCATCTAGCGTTTCTTTGGAATGGTAAAGTTCCGGCACACCTCGAACTCGAACCCAAAAGATCACTTGAGATGGGAAATCCTTACGGATCGTAGGAATCCATCTTTCGAGAGGGATCATCCATCCATCGTAATAATATGGCCTTTCCGCCAACACCTTTGTTAGATCCTCTTCTTTTAAGAACTTAAAATGGAATTTCCCCCCCTCTAACTCATAGCCTTTGACTCGCCCACGACAACCCCAAATCGATGGTAAAGTGGACATTATCACTTTGATCTTACTCATCTGTGTCGCTGGATTGAGGATCTTCCCCACCAACGTCCGTTCATGACTCTTAATCACCGAAGTATGATCAATCGGTTTGACTTTAATGGGCTTCGGTTTCCTTTGATCAATGTCTGTCTTCAACAAAGTTGTTTGAGAAGCCATACGTAGCAAGAAGAAGCCTTGAAAATTGTCTGTAACAGGAAGAAAAGAGAAAAAGCGAAAGTAATTTTCAACGCAGGGAACCAAACCTTGTATAAATACAATTTGGGAAAGATTGAACAAAATTAGCGGATCCTCTAAAATCCTCACTAATAATCCGAAATTGACCAAAGAAGGAAAGTGAATCAAAGATAGCAATTTCAAAGAAAAGCTGTCCCAAATCAGAACTTGGAGATCAAGGATTTCGTACTTAATTGATCGCGAAATCAACGTAATAGACCGAAAAGGAAAGAAATCCAGCATAGCCTCTAGATCGAGACTAATTAACGGCAGTAATAGCCATGAATCCGGCGGCTTACCGGCGAAGATCAACATGTCATGTTAATACCTAGAGAGAGAAACCATCATCCGTTACAAACTTCAAAATTTCGGTTTTTGTTAATTATAATTTGATCACTATGATATTGTACGAAATTATCGTAGACCGGCAGTAAAATAGTTATATGAAATTAATTAAAGATATGGAATTAATTACTTATGAAACATAAATTTTAATTGGGTCTATCTAGTAAAAAAATGATCCAATCATTCTAGAGAAGGACACAATATGCTTCACGGATCCCAAGAATCTTTCCATGCCTGCCTAAACCCAGCAATATAAATCATACTCTTCACACGCTTCAACTCTCTCACACACGTGCCAATAAGCCCTAGTAGTAGCCGCCCATTGAACACCTAAAGTGGTCCTCAAGGTGACACGTGTCAACTGGACCAGTCCGTAACTTAACATGAAAGCACATGTGGGGACCACCTTCGTCCTTTGCCCTACCACAGTTCCTTGTCCTAGCCCACAATACAATCTACGCGCTATCTATTTTAAATTATCTTCCCACGAATATATATTGTTTTTTTTCTTAGTCTAATTTAGTTTAGGCATTTGAAGTATCAAGTATGTATGTATAAATATATAAAATGAAACAACATTGGGTTTGGATATACAAATGTATCCCATAAATGTTGATATGATCGTTTGGAACACAAATGTTAATATATAGTCACATTAAGCAAATAATCACTATCTGCTAGCTATTTCAAAAAAAAAAAAAAAAGCCTTTCACTATAAATTGGATAATTTCTTTAAACAAAAATTCAAAATCATCTTCTGTTAGTTTTTAGTATAACTTGTTTATTTTCTCGCCTATCGTTCTAACGATGTATATATTGTCATTCTTACAATGTAGTATATGTTGGGTTGGTCATGCGGTTTGGATTTTCTTCCCAGAGTGGTTAATTCACCTTTTTTTAATTATTTTTTCGTAGTTTCTAATTAATTGTAACAAAATGATGCCATAATGAGTTTGAAGTAAGGAGTATATATTATAATATTTCCGTTATACTAATATAAAAGATACGTAAGGGTAGTTTTGGTTTTAAAACAAAACATGATTAATTTTTTTGTTTAAATTTGTCAAAACTTTTCTTGATAGTTATATTTCAAAATTATATTGGTTTGTTCTTTAATAGGAAAGCCACAATATCCACATATCTGGTTATATAAGTTTCGTACTTCATTAAATAAAAGTTTAATATCGAATCTCAACACATTGTATGAAGTATGATATATAGCCACGATAACCAATTTATGAAAACGAAAAATGAATCAAAATATTTGATTTCGAGTCGAAACCACATTACAAAATTACCAATATATAGATGTTTTTTTTTTTTTTTTTTTTGACAACCCAATATATAGATGTTAAAATTATCATATAAATAACTAGAACTAAACTCGAACTAAACTATTAAAAACTAAATCGAACTATTTGAACTTCTTCAAATAAATAAATGAATAAATAATATTTTATTATATATACAAATAATATAATTATATATTTGAGTTACAAAATATTATTTTAAAATATATTATATTTTCATTTTTATCAATGATTGGTGAAAAATTAAAAAAAAAACCAAAGTATCCAAACATGTATTCAAACCAAATAAATAATAATAAGGTGAATATTAAAATATATTATCTGAATAACTATAATTAATAAAAATACCATGAATCAAACCAAACATGGACTAAAATTTTAAGAGTATATGAATTGATATTAAAATTTTATATCCAAACTACAGATTTTTTTGTATCTACTTTTCACACAATTAGTATACAAAAAATGAGTTATCAAAAAAAAATTGAAGGTGATTTAAAATATTTCTAATATTAGGTGTTGAGCGAAAGGCAAAATTAACATGGAGACAGCTTTAAAATGTTTCCTTATATGATGCAGCCATCATTTCTAATCTACTCCTTAGCCCCCCAGTCTTTCTCGTAATTCACGTCTCATGCAATTCCTTTTGCTTTGATCTTAATAATTACCTAAAAGCTACAAGTATTTATTTTATGACGATAATGTAACAATACCTATAAATTTTAACATATCCTGTATTTATTAGTATATTTTTCGAGAGATTCCTAAAACTAATCCAATAGTATAACAGTACGTTTTAATTTTATTCATTAACTAGCTACAAATTTCGTAGTTCACCATGTTTATATGTGATGACTTTATTATTATTTTTTTTGGCAGAATATGTGATGACTTTATAAGCTTATTATCATAGTATAAATTCCCATTAAAATACATAAAAATAACTTTTTGATTTTTAAAAAGAGAGAATAAGTATGACTGCGACTGTAACTCAACTTGCTTATTTTAGTTGATATGAGCTGAGTAAAATCTCATTGTTGCAGATTTTGCTCGCTACAATCGGCGAATGGTCTCACGTCCTGACACTTGTCTTCTTGCTATTGGTTGTTGTTCAAACGTCACTACTATAAGCCTATAGCCAATCTACGGTTTGCTGTCTCCACGTACTACATTTGGGATTATCACAATTTCACAACCAAAGAGAAATACACACATAATTATATAAATAACTAGATAGAAAACTTCTTTATCAAAAAAAAAAAAAAAAACTAGATAGAAAACTTTGCACAACAAATATATCTAATTATGTTAAAAGTCTTACAACCAGATTTATAATGAAGTGGAGACTATATATAGTAAATTTCATCACTTTCTTTATTCTCTATATTAATTAAGCAATTTTATATAATTATAAAATATATCTTAACATTATATATTGAAGAATTCCTTTAAATACCACTAAAAATATTCAAATTTTAAAAGTACCACGCATTCATAAAATTTTCAAAAATACCATTAAAATTGTATTTTTCTAAAATACCACAAACATAAAAAGTCAATTTTAAAAGTTTAGAATTTATATTTTTGGGTTTGAGTTTAAGTTTTATTTTGAAAGGGATAAAATGTGATTTTGGGTTTTAGATTTTAAATTTGAAGTTTAAAAATTATTTCAAATTTATGATATTTTGGGAAAAAAACAATTTTTTTTTTGTTTTTGGAAAAATTATGATATTTCTAAAATAAATTAAGAATGTAAGGTATATTTGAAATATACATAATTTTCTGATATCTTTGATAATCCCCATATAAATATTATATATATACTTATATTTCACAAATTAGTCATATATTCGGTGTAATATGGTGGAAACAAATTAGGATTCAGCGTACACAAAAGTGTTACCAATTGCAAAATATCACGTGTTGTCCAACTTTATAGTATATTGATAATGATATACTCTATAGTTAGCTGAAATTGTAATAGGGATAGGGTAGTTAATAAAGGAGCAAATGAGGAATGAGGATTATAGAAAGTGGAATGCACCATTTTAATTTAGAGAACCCAAAGTCAATATCTAATTACTATCATTGATGTTGAATTTCTTGCTCGATCCAATGCATGTATATCATCAATCAATAACGCATTCATGGTATAACATGATTTTCAATTCAGATGAAACCAAAATTCAAATTTACAGTTATGAACTCTCCCTTATTTGTTCCATATATATTCCATTTCATTATTAATTATTTTAATTTTAATTAACATTAAATAGCACAATGCAGGTTTAAACCTCTCATATTTGTTTAACCCGGATACACCTGAGGTAATGATCTCCATAAATAAGACCCATTAGTGACAAAATTAACATTACACATTTTGCGATAACTTAACAATTATGTTAAGTATTAAGGTGCGCATAGCGACCTTAGCCTAGTGGTAATGGTTTTCCTGCATGAGTTATGCATCTAAGACCATGTCCATCGCTTGCTTTTAGGCGTTTTTTTTTTTTAAAGTCAAAAGTACATTAAAAAAAGAGAGATGCGTTCTTTCTTTTAGGATTTTTAGCATCGGTCTTTCTATGATTTTATTACATACGACGAGTAACGATTGGCTGACGAATTAAGACTTTTTTTTTGACAACTGTCAAAGTTGTTTTTTTCTTTTTAAATTCATGGTTAGAAAATATAATAATAAAAAAATTCTATATAAAAATGAGTTTTTCCCATTGGACATGGTTTAAGATTCAATTTTCCAAAATGGAATTTAAGTTGTAATAGTTGACAAAAAAAATATTAAATATTAAGGTGCACATATGGTTAAAAGTTACTTTGTGCATATTTTTTTATCGAAATTCAATTTTTTCCTAAAAATTAGGTTTTTTCATAAAAATGTACTAAGTGTTAAGACAAATATTATCTGGCTAATTATTTGAGAATAACTTATTTGAATAAATAGTATATAAAGTACTAATCTTTTTGAATTCAAAAAGGTTTTAAAGGTGTAAAAAGTGAAAAAAGTAAAAGAAGAAAACGATAACATTACCCTCATATAGTACCTGGAAATAACAAAAAAACAACAGGTAAGTACTTTGCCTGAGCATATGAACAAAATAAAAAGATATATCACTCACATAAAAAGAGAGGAGCAAAACAACACACAGACTTAAAACCCATTTTCCTTTTACTCTCTCTCTCTAACAAGAAGCTCATCATCAATGGCAACTTCTCTCTACTTCATTCCTACAGACCAAAACTCCGTTACAAACCCAAACGAGTTTCTTAGAAACACACACCTTGTCAACAGCTCAAACGAGATCCGGACAGAGCCACAGAAGAGCCGTGGTCGGAAACCTGGATCCAAAACAACTCAACAAAACCCAAAGAAACAGAGACTTAGAGGGATGGGTGTTGCACAGCTTGAGCGTCTCAGAGTCGAAGACGAAAAGAAGAAACTTGTCTCCACCGGTGACACGTCAGCAGCACCAAGCCCTACCGTAACCCGTTTACCCGTACCCGACCCGGTCGTTGTCCTACAAGGCTTTCCAAGTTACGGAACTGGTGGGTCCACCACGTCTAGAAGCAGTATTTATTCCGGTGGAGTTGGGTCGGGTCAAATTGTGATCGACCCGGTTTGTAATTCTCCATGGGGTTTTGTTGAGACATCTACTCATCATGAGCTCTCTTCAATTCCAAATCCTCAAATGTATAACGCTTGCAATAATCGTTGTGACACTTGCTTCAAGGTTTTACTTTTGTTTTCATCTGACAAAAATAAAATTTGATTTTCTTATGGCATTTTTTAAAGGTTATGATTTGTCTTAATTAATATTGTAGAAAAAACGTTTTGATGGAGATCAAAGATCCAACGGTGGTGGATTTTCGACATACTCATTCATTCCTCCTCCGATTAACGGCTACGATCATCTTCTTCAAAGGAGTCAAGGTCAAGGTAGTTTCTTTTATGATCATAAAGTCACAAGATCATCAGCTTCAGTTTCTTCTGTCTCCAATAATCCGTATTTTAACGAGAAGACAAATCTTACGGTAATCAGTCCTTTTATCTACATACATATAATTAACTGTTTGATTATTTATTAATTAATGTTTGGGTTTTAGGGATCAATGGAGGAATTTGGGAGCTACATTGAAGGAAACCCTAGAAATGGATCAGGAGGTGTGAAGGAATACGAGTTTTTTCCGGGAAAATACGATAATTTTCCAGGAAAATATGGTAAAACAGTTTCAGTGACTACATCACTAGGTGATTTCAGTCCTAATACATCCACCATTGATTTGTCCTTGAAGCTTTAAAAATGTTCTTAAAGTTTTGAAACATCTCAGAGATTTTAAGCCTCTTTCTCTTTCTATATATGTAATCAAAAATTCGTTTCTGCTTTCTTTTTTGTTATATTTTTGGAGAAAGTGTTAAGACAGTAAGAAGAAAAAAAATCCTTTTTTGGTGTATGCATCTGGAAGGCTGAATCGAAAGAAAAAATCAGCTTTTGGATTACCATTTTGGTTGTTTGTTTATGAGATTCTAACCTAAACACTCAGACATATGTTCTGGTTCTCTTCCTAAATTGTGTTAAGAAACCTCTCTCTCTCTCTAAAAGTGTGTCAGATCTTGGGGATTGGATCCATTTTATGGTTCGTTAATTAGTTAGACAATGATACTGTCATGATTCATGTTATCACCTATTAATCCTTGGTTAATTATGAAAATTGGTATTATTGATTAGTCCTGTTGATATAATGGGAGATTAATATATTAAATTACTATTTTTCCAATATTGCATAAATTATAGGGCGTACGGTACGGGCACAGCAATGTTGTTCGGTTCATAAAAATATATATAAGCACTTGATCCGTTTAAGTTCCTAATATGTTTAAATGTATATTAATTTTAACAAATTTCCAAAATTGTAGGATTTAATCTGCTTTTAGAAACTTATATAATTGATTTTGTTATACATTTCAGTCTTAATTTTTTAGAAGGTAGGCTAAAGTTACTCAGAGGTTTAAGTTCAATAATTTTAATGTAGTTAGTCCATTCACCAATGATAGCATCACATATCAGAATTTGAAACGAAACCCTACAAAGTAGAATATAAACCGTTGTCTAGCTTATCAAATCCTTTCTCCCATATGCTCGACACTCCTCTAAGGCCTTTAGTCTCTTTCTAGGATGAATAATACTGCTGCTTTTTAATTTTGTTTGGGCACCAGTACTATCTTATTCAGTCTCAATTTAATGTAAGTTCAATAAAGATTCAAATCTGTCAAAGATTTCTCATATGGAAACTCTTCAAGACTCGAAGCTTTCAACATACAAACTCTCGGGAGAATCTGTAAGTACATTAGTTTTGGACACGAGACAGAAAAAGTTCAAGCCGAGGTGGAGAAGAGATGCGATTTATGGTACTGAAGAGAATACAAACAAACTTAGCTCAACGACACTTGAGGTTAGAGGCACGAGACTAATTAAGGCTCCATCGGTGCAAAATTTTGTAACATATATTGGTGTTTACTTTGTTGGTGTTTGAATTAGTCTTTTATTGAATAAGTCATTGATGTTTCACGATCAATTCAAGTCCGAGTCTTTAGGAGATTAGCTAGTAGAGTCTTGGAGTCCGTTTCTTTATTTTTAGCTTGATTTTGTTATTTCTTTGTTTCTCTTGTAAAGCTATTGAAAAGCTATTATCGTTGGTTTAATGAAGTATCACTTTCAGTTTATCATTTCACATGTGGTATCAGAGTTTTGTGACAAAAAGAGAGAGAAGAAGAACAAAACCTGTGTGAGAAAGTGATCAAGAGAGAAATATCTGAGAAATCTGAAAAGTTTTTGCAGCCAGCCATTCCAAGATTTGATGGCTATTACAATTTCTGGTCCATGACAATGGAGAATTTTTTGAGAAGTAGAAAGTTGTGGAGTCTGGTGGAAGACGGAGTTCCTGTAGCAGTCGTTGGAACAACACCAGTGAATGAGATGCAAAAAAAATCAGTAGAAGAGGCAAAGCTTAAAGATCTGAAGGTCAAGAATTTTATGTTCTAGTCCATTGACAGAAAGATACTGGAAACTATTCTTGACAAAAACACCTAAAAGGCGACTTGGGAATCAATACGAAAGAAGTATCAAGGTTCTACTAAGGTGAAAAGGGAACAATTGCAAGCATTGAGAAGAGAGTTTGAATTGTTGGCCATTAAAGAAGGAAAGAAGATTGATGTCTTTTTTGGAAGAACTTTGATAGTGGTGAACAAGATGAAGGTGAATGATGAATCAATGGAGCAGAGCACGATTGTAAGCAAGATTCTTCGATCGTTGACTCCAAGATTTAATTATGTGGTGTGTTCGATTGAGGAATCGAACGATCTGAGCATGATGAGTATTGATGAGTTACATGGAAGTTTCCTTGTCCAAGAACAGCGAATGAATGGACATGAGAAAGAAGAGCATGCACTAAAAGTTTCTCAAGATGAGAGACTAAGCAGAGGAAGAGGTCGTGGATCATTCCGAGGAGGTCGCGGTAGAGAGAGAGGAAGAAGTGGTTTTGATCGTGCCTGTACAAGAAAAAGTAGTATTTATAGCACTCCATGATAGCACGAATTACTGGAATGCTATCGTAGACGTCGCGAGGATTGCCAACATTTTTAATAGCGCATAATTAATGCTAGGATAGAGTTTTAGGAAGCGGGAACCTAAAATTAGCTTTTATGCAAAACACTTATTAAAAATTTCTAATCTAATTTTTTTTCACTCTCTCTACCCAAGTTTCACTCTTTTTACTTTTATTTTTCCCTCTTCCTCAACTAAACTCTAATAAAAATACATATCGATTTTGACTCTCTCTCAGTTTCCATCGACAACTCTGGTGGATTATCCTTTGTGTAATATTTGTATTAACACGAAGATTCAAATCGTTCCCAATGCCGATTGTAGCATCGCTACCAGACATTAATATCTTCTCTTCTCTACCTTCAACGCCTCCAACTTCAGACAAATCGTTCAGATAGCTTTGTATCTTCTTTTATCTTCATTAGCTAAACTATTATGTTGTTTTAATGGCAGGGATGTGAAAGAGAGGTTCGAGAAGCCACAAATTCTGGATCTGAGAGGTTCTTGTTCACTCTCATCAAACCGAAGATGTGCAACGCGGAATAGTCATGCTTGAAGGTAGCAGTAGTAATCTTAACTGATATGTGCAGACTGTTGCCTAAAATTCTTGTTTGACTGCAGAACTTAGCCATGGCTTCTTCTGCATCTTGTTAATTACAGATTGGTAGATAGGTAATCATCTTTGATACAGATCCCAAATCTTCCAAATTCTAAAATCTAGTTTGTTTGACTTCACTTGGAGCGAATCTCCTTTCTTCTTCATCTTCTTTCTACGTGTCTATTCTATGACTTAATAGTGGTTTTGATCAAGTCGGATTTTTCTTTCTTCTTGTGGGTTTAAAATCACAAAAAGTAGAATTTGGAGTTGTGATATGAAATAGCGGGAAAATTTGGGGGTTTTAGGATTGGGGTTTGAGTTGCAGGTTATCATCTATTTATCGATTTGGTTTGCGGTTTCGCAAAAAGCGTTAGGGCTTAGACCCATAAGGGAGAAAACTCGATCTTGGAGCGACAAGGTTAGTGTATTTCATTGATCATTGTTCAAAAGTTATGATCCTCGGAAACACATTGTTATGATTTAGTTCGTAAGGTTAATGTAAGCTAATAATCCAATTAGTTTTGGTGTCCGAATCGATGACTTAGCTAAGTTTACTTTATTGAAAGATAATGCTATCAATATGGAGCTGATCAGAGTTAAATGATTAAGCAATCTAAAGAATGTTAAAACTATCTATATGAGCTTTGATTGAGTTGATCAATAAGTAACATTTTTCCTACCTGTGAATGCTCTGATGTGTGTGTAAGTTTGAATCTGTCACTATTATGGTGAGATGAGGTCCACTAACAAAGTCACATCATGTAGAGATACAATTAATTTGTTTACAGAAGTAGAAGATATGGTAGTGAGGTTTGTATTGCTAGAGAATTTAGCAGAATGTGCAATGTCTGGGTAATGGTTTAATCTGTAATACTACAGTGGCTTTTCGGTAGAAAACAAGTAACTGATGGAGGACTGTTTTCGGCATGGAACATAACATGAACATATATATAGGTTTTGTGGCATGACTCTCTTCAAGATTATCTACCACATGCTCATTTAGCTCAACCTTCTCATATATATTCTATTTTGTTTTAGACTAATCAAGTAAGTATATAAAGTTGGGTGCTTTCAGGCTTATGATACTCTTGTTGTCGTTGTGGCTAAGCAGTGAGGTATATGGCTCCAGAAATTTATAGGAATGAATAGTATGATACAAAGTAGATGTGTTTTCTTTCGCTTTGATCGTACAAGAGGTAAGACTTGTCACTCGATTCGGTTTATATTCTTAGAAGAAAAAGATCTTGAGGCTTGTACAATGTTGTTAAACAGATGATAGAAGGTTGTGTACCATTTCATTTGAAAGAAGAAAGTGAAGTACCTAAAGCTTATATTGAAGATGAACGTCCACCATTCAATGTTCCAACAAAATCGTATCTTTTTGGGTTAAGAGAGTGAGTTTCTTTGAATCTTTCAATAAACATTCATGGAAAGTCTTATGACCTTGATCTTGAACTCTCTATTGTTAGATTAATCCAAGATTGTTGGGATGGAGAAGCATCAAAAAGACTAACAATCGTAGAAATCATCACTGCTTTGGAGTTGATAAGTGATCGAATTGCGCGAAAAATGAGCTGGAAGGTACTCTCTCTCTCTCTCTCTACTAATAGAGTTTTTGAGATGTTTTAATGGTGATGAATTGATGATGATTATGAAACAGGTGAGGCTTGGAAAGTGTCTTCCAAGATTCAGATTTTTTACAAAGAGAGATTATGTGAATAAAGAAATCAGGTTCAGTCTTAGCTAGTTTTAAGACTTTGTTTATTGAGTTTTAAGGCTAATGAACTTGATGTATGATATTATGTACAATAACTTATGTAGTTGGAAAATATTTTATGTATTGGAATATCACATCTAATAATATTAACGCTATTGTTGACACCGATATATTATAACAAAAAATATAAATGTTATTGTTGAAGATGATATTATAACAGAAAATATAAATGCTATCGGAAAAAAGAAATTTGATAGCAACCAAACTAAAACGCTATCAATAAATTAGATATAACATAGCAATACATTCAAACGCTATTGTAGTGTATTATACGATAGCATTTTTCGTTAACGCTATAATAAGTGACTGACCTACGATAGCTGGTCCAGTCATATCGTTTATGGAAATGCTATGAAAGGCCTTTTATAGCATTAGTCCTGTGCTATCAATGAGACTTTTTCTTGTAGTGTGCTGTTGTTGAGTGCTACAAGTGTCATAAATTATGGAATTTTCAAAACGAGTGTCCAGAATGGGAGAAGAAAGCAAATTATGTTGAACTAGAGGAGGAAGAAGAATTGCTCTTGATGGCTTATGTGGGACGATATCAGGAAAATCAAGAAGAAGAAGTTTGGTTTCTCGATTCAGGTTGTAGCAACCATATGACTGAAAGTAAAGAGTGGTTCTCTGATCTTGAAGAAGGAGTCACTCGAACAGTAAAACTAGGAAATGATACAAGGATGTCAGTTGTTGGAAAAGGGAGTGTGAAAGTTCAAATCAATGGTGTCACTCAAGTCATACCTGATGTCTATTATGTTCTGGAGATAAAAAAACAATTTGCTAAGTCTTGGACAATTACAAGAAAGAGGCTTAGCAATTCTGATTCCCGATGGAACTTGCAAAGTGTAGCATCCTAGCAAAGGTGTGATCATGGAGACTAACATGAGTGGAAACAAGATGTTCTCTCTTTTAGCCACCAAATCACAGAAGAATTCGATGTGCTTGCAAGCAAAAGAAGTGTTTGAAAAGGAGATGAATTTGTGGCATTGTCGGTTTGGGCATCTAAATCAAGAAGGTATGAAATTGTTGAGCCAAAAGAAGATGGTTATTGAGTTGCCAAATCTGAAGCCCACGAAGGAGATAGGTGGTGTGTGTATGACGGGAAAGCAACATAGAGCTCTAATGTTAAAGAAGAGCTCTTGTCTTGCATTGAGACAACTTTAATTGATCCACTCGGATATATGTGGACCAATCACGCCAATCTCACACAGTGGCAAACGATACATACTGACATTCATTGATGATTTTAGTCGTAAGACGTGGGTCTACCTTCTTCGTGAAAAATCAGAAGCGTTTCTCAACTTCAAGTTCTTTAAAGCAAGTGTGGAAAAGGAGATTGGAGAATTCATCCCTTGCTTAAGGACAGATCAAGGAGGGGAGTTTACATCCACTAAGTTTGGAGATTTCTGTAAAACTCAAGGCATTACTCGGCAATTGACAGCAGCATTTACACCTCAACAAAACGGTATAGCGGAGAGGAAGAATCGAACAATAATGAACTCAGATCATTCTATGCTAAATGAGAGACAAGTTCCAAAAGCTTTCTAGTCTGAAGCTACCAGATGGAGTGTTCATATTTAAAACCGATCACCAACAACAGCAGTGGAAGAAATAACGCCTGAAGAAGCTTGCAGTGGTAAGAAACCTATAGTGGAATACTTCAAAGTGTTTGGTTACATAGGGTATGTGCATATACCAGATCAAAAAAGAAAAAAACTAGATGACAAGAGTAAGAAGTGTGTCTTTCTAGGAGTCAGTGAGGAATCGAAAGCGTGGAGACTATATGATCCAATTACAAAAAAAAATTAATAAGTAAAGATGTAGTCTTTAAAGAGACCAAAAGCTGGGATTAGAATCAAAGTGGTGTGGAAGAGAAAACACTTGATTGTGGAGATGAAGAAGAGCAAAACGTAGAAGAAGGAGGAGAGGAAACAATAAATATGACAAGTCCTGTTGTGACAAGTGGCAACTCCTCATCATCACTTGCATCATATAATAATGCAAGTCCTAATCCAATTTTTACTTCTCCAAGCCCTCTATCATCATCTTTGTTGAGATCATTTTCAAGAGAAACAAATACAGGCCCACATACAAGAAGAAGACAAAGATACTTGGCTGAATATGTCATTGGAGAAGGAGAAGATATGGAAGAAAATTTATCTGTCATGCTTTTAATGATGATGATAGAAAATGATCCAGTCACGTTTGATGAAGCAGCGAAGGATGATGTGTGGAGCGAAGCGATGAGGTGCGAGATTAAATGTATTGAGAAGAACAACACATGGGAGCTAACTATCTTACCTGAAGGTTTTACACCAATTGGAGTGAAATGGGTGTATAAAACAAAGCTGAATGAAGATGGTGAAGTTGAAAAACACAAAGCAAGGTTGGTAGCAAAGGGATATGCTCAGTGTTATGGCATAAACTACATAGAAGTATTTGCTCCAGTCGCGAGGCTTGACACCATTCGAACAATAATTGCTTTTGCAGCTCAATCTAATTGGAAAATATTTCAACTGGATGTTAAAAGTGCGTTCTTACATGAAGAACTAAAGGAGGATGTGTATGTAAGACAACCAGAGGGATTCATAAAGAAATGAGAAGAAGAAAAGGTGTACAAGCTTAGAAAGGCATTGTATGGGCTCAAACAGACTCCAAGAGCTTGGTACAGCCGAATTGAAAGTTATTTTCTTAAAGAGGAATTTTAGCGATGCCCAAGTGAACATACCCTATTTACTAAGAAGAAAGGAGGGTAATATTCTCATTGTCAGCATGTATGTTGATGATTTAATATTCACTGGGAATAATAAATCAATGTGTAATGAGTTTAAAAAGTCGATGATGCTGGAATTTGATATGTTAGATTTGGGAAGAATGAAACATTTTCTTGGATTTGAGGTGAAACATAGTGTTACTGGGATTTTTATATGCCAGAAATGATATGCTCGCGAAGTTTTGATAAAATTTGGAATGGAAGATAGTAAAGCTGTCAGAAATCCGATTGTGCCAGGAACGAAGCTCACAAAAGATGAGAATGGTGAGAAATTGGATGCAACCATGTTCAAGAAATTGGTTGGGAGTCTCATGTATTTAACAGTGACCAGGCCTGATTTGATGTATGGAGTGTGCCTTATAAGTCGATTCATGGCAAATCCAAGAATGTCACATTGGCTTGCAGCAAAGAGAATTTTAAGGTATTTGAAAGGTACAATTGAACTTGGAATCTTTTACAGAAGGAGTGAGAGAAGTAATCTGAGACTCGTGATCGAATAAGCACGACATGTTGTGTGTTCTTGATAGAATCTGGTGCAATCTCTTGGGCATCAAAGAAGCAGCATGTTGTTGCTCTCTCCACCACTGAGGCCGAATACATTGTTGTTGCGTTTTTTGCCTATCAGTGTGTGTGGATTAGAAGAATCTTAGAGAAGATTGGAGCTGGAGAAGAGTTTAAAATTGTAATTCATTGTGATAACAGTTCAACGATTCAAGTGTCCAAGCATCCGATTATTCATGGGAAGAGTAAGCATATTGATGTGAGGTTTCATTATCTCGGAGAATTGGTGAATGGTGAGATTGTGAAACTGGAGTACTGTGCAACAGAGAATCAAGTTGCGACATGTTTACAAAACCGTTGAAGCTAGAGCAATTTGAGAAGTTGCGTGCACTACTTGGAATGATTAATTTGTCTAAAATAAGCTGATGGTTAACTTGTCTGAAATAAGCTGAATTCAAGAGAATTGAGCTTAAGAAAGGGTATGCTGGTGTTTGAATTAGCCTTTTATCGAATAAGTCATTGACGTTTCACGCTCAATTCAAGTCCGAGTCTTTAGGAGATTAGCTAGTAGAGTCATAGAGTCTGTTTCCTTATTTTTAGCTTGATTCTGTTATTTCTTTGTTTCTCTTGTAAAACTATTTAAAAGCTATTATCTTTGGTTTAATGAAGTATCACTTTCAATTTATCATTTCACATTACAATGTTTTTGTATCTCATAATTGATTTTTAAAACTACCGTAATTTATGCTTTGGATCATCTAGTTGATATAATACTCGATTTCCTTTATATTTATACGAGTTAAAAAAGTTGGGGATTTAAATTACTACTAATATGTTTGGAAATTGTGTGTATTCATAGATTACCAAAAACATAACCATAATTTATACTATTTGCAGTTGTGTAGGTAAAATATTATAAAACGCAAATATAAAACCATGAACTTGCTTAAAGTTAAACACATTGACGTAGAAAAGTTGCTTTGTAAAACATTATATTTTCTCGCTCAAAACCAATACACACATGGGCCCTTAATAAAAGTACGGCCCATTAAGAAAGGGATTTGATAAACAGATTCCTATGAATGATTCCTCAATCCAGCTGCTCTCACCACGTCGTCGTCTTTTTCGTGTAAATAGGTAACTTCATTTTTTTTTTTATGGGTGTAAAATGTAAATATCTCGTAAATATATACCAATTACACAACAATTAGCAATACATTAATTAAATCAACAAAAAAAAGAGAAATTGAAAAACACGACTCTCTTCTTCTTCTTCCTCTCAATCGGAAAAATCAGAAGTTTCTATAATTTGTTAAAAGCAAGAAGGGTGAAGAATCATGAATCCAGATTCTGATCATCCAAATCTTCCAAACATTAAGATCCACCATCCTTCATCCCCTCGTCACTCTCACCATCACTCCTCCTCCACTTCTTCCGCCGCTACTCCTACTCCAACTGCCGGTGCTCGCCGTAAAATCGGAGTCGCCGTTGACCTTTCAGAAGAAAGCGCCTTGGCTGTTCGCTGGGCTGTCGATAACTACATCCGCCCTGGAGACGCAGTCGTCATTCTCCACGTCTCTCCTACCTCTGTTCTATTCGGCGCCGATTGGGGACCTCTTCCCCTCCAAACTCAGCCTCCTTCCATCGCCACTCCAGGTCAGCAATCGCAGCCTAGTCAGGAGGATTTCGATATATTTACCTCCTCCAAAATAGCGGATCTCGCAAAACCGTTGAAGGAGGCTGGATTCCCTCACAAGATCCACATAGTGAAGGATCATGATATGAGAGAGAGACTCTGTCTCGAGATTGAACGGCTGAACCTTAGCGCCGTGATCATGGGAAGTCGAGGATTTGGCGCCGAGAAAAGAGGAAGTGACGGCAAGCTTGGCTCCGTTAGCGACTATTGCGTTCACCACTGTGTTTGTCCCGTCGTTGTGGTTAGATATCCTGATGATCGCGACGGTCCTGCTCATAGGAACGGTGAAATCACTCGGGAAGCTATTGTAACCGTCAAGTCACTTAAGGATGATGATGATGATAACGAAGAAGAAGAAGCTAAGATTGTGGCTACTTCAGCTCATCATGAACATATCAAAGGTCAGGATCAAAATGTTCTTATTCTTTTTTACCAATTGCTATATGAGGTTAATGGTGGTGGTATATGCCTAGTTATATAGTTTCTTGAATCGTTCTGAATATGTTAGCTTAGTCATTCACAAAGTTTTGCATAGATGAGAAATTGAAAACTGCCTTTTTTTCCATGCGGCTCTGTCTTTTGTTTGCATGATACAAACTGTTTTTTTGGCTCGAGAAGAATGCTTTTTTGGGTGTGTTTCTTAACTGTTCTGGTTGGGAGTAATACTAAGCAAAGTATCACAATTCTTGATTTGGTGAGAAAGAGAGAAATGAAACTCTCGAGCTAAGTATCTCACATCAAGGTCAGGATCAAAATGTTCTTATTTATGTAGTTTATGGTGGTGGCATAATAGTTCTGAATATGTTAGCTTTGTCCTCCACAGAGTTTTGCATAGATGGGAACTTGAAAACTTAAAATCTTTCTAGAATTTATAACTTGAAAACTTAAACTCTTTTTTTGAATCGTTTTGAATATGTTATAGCTTAGTCTTCCACAGAGTTTTGCATAGATGGGAACTTGAAAATTGCCTTTTTCTTTTTTCCTGCGGCTCTGAATACAACTGCTTTTTGGCTCGATAAGAATCTTGAATGTTTTCTATCTTTTCTCTGGTTAGGAGTAATAATAAGCAAAGTATCACAATTCTTGATTTGATGATAAAGAGAAAAATGAAACTCTGGAGCTAAGTATATCACTTTATTCACCCTCTTCCTTTTTTGACAGATGATTAATGTGCCTTACTTAGTATCTCATTTAATTCACCATCTTCACAACCAGGTAATTATAAACTGCCTTCTCAACTTAGAAACTACTATCTGAAGATTGGTCTCTATGGATCATCTTTTCTTTCTTCTTTATCCTTTCTCTTAGGTACGAATATGGATGTAATATATCAAAGGTTTAAAACAGATTTATGCGGAGGAGTGTTTGTGTGTTTTGTTCTATCTTTCCCTATCATCAAGTCTCTAGGATTTCCTTATTGTTAAATCATCTTTTTGTCTTTCTCCATGTATGAGTCTCATATTTAAACAATGAAAGAGTTGGTATATGAACACTATGTTCTTCGTCTTCAATTTCATTTTGTGATACTGAAAGATTGAAATTGATATTTTTCAACGGAGCAATTGAATCTGTAATCTACAGTTTCATCTGTTTGATTTATTGATTCAAGTCTAATTATTCAAGAAACGTTCCTTCTCAATACGTTATCTCCATTGAATGAATGTTGGATTGTGTTTAATTAATATAGTTTAGTATGGGATAAAAACTGTTATCGTAGGTTTTAGTTTGACTAACTAAAGTTTAAAGTGTTTGAAAGCAGCCGTTATGATTGTGAAAGCCACCAAATTCTCTAACAATATTTTTGTTACATACTTTCTTATAACGGGGTCAAGATTCCTTGAAAAACGCAAAATTAGAACATTATAATTTAACAAAAATATATAGACAAATCTGTAGAACTTTCTCTGAATTAATATATCGGCTTAAATTGTTTTACCGTGTCAAAAGATTAAATGAGAACCACATCTTTCTATAATCATATGAACCACATGTTCGTAGACCCAAACGGTCCAATCCCCACACAGCACTCTCACTAACCATATCTTTTTTTAATAATAAGATCTAAACACTTTTATTATTCAAATTAGAAAATTACTAAAATAAAAAGGCAAGGTATAATTGTATACAAAATTGAGAGGATGTAAATCAAGAATAAGGTAAAAACATGGGGATTGCGTTATCTTTATCAACTATATCAGAAACAGTTCGGAGACTTGACAGGTTCAATGTTCTTGGTGGGATGATAGAAACTCTCAGGACCCATAAATTATATTTTTAAAAAGTATCTCGAATTTATAAATTCTTTTTATTTTAAGTCCACACAATTTTGTTATTGAGTGGTCGAAATCATATTATTTCTTTAGCGGTCTGTGTAACACAATGCGTGACACATTATGTGTCCATCTGTCACCACTCTCTCCCATTCCTTTGGTCCTTCGAATCAGTCGTAATTTAATATTTCGGAATTATGAAATTCGAGTTACAAGTATTTTAATTTTTTTAATACATACAAATCGTTAGACAAAGATCAACATAGATAATAATATTTAATAAGTGAAATACAAATGCTTGAAATTGGTTTTTGTACGAACAAACAAACTACCTCGTCACTAAAACAAGTATTGTTAGGAATTGGACGGTGGTGATTAAAAATAAAATAAAAAGAGGAATCAACGGCCGAGATCTCTCTATTCGTTTTGGCATTCGCAAAGATCAAAGAAGACGATCATTCAACGGCGCCGTTAAACGTTCTCTCTCCTTCTAATCTGATAATGGGAGTTAACTGTTAACCACAGCCGTTGATTTAAATGCCGGCTCGTCTCTTGACGGTCGTTTCAACGGCCGAGAATAGTTTGACTCTTGAGCTGAAGAGCATCCGATCTCGTCCTGCATTTTTTTAACAAAAATAATAATTAGAACCCAAAATTTTCTCTCCCACCATCTTCTATGAATTTTCCTGGGAAAATTCGAGAATTGTTTTTTTTTTTTAATTTTTGAAAAAATAGTTTGAAAGAGAGAAGATAGATCCGTACATCGGAGAAGTCTCTCGTCCTCTTCGCCACAAAACTTCCATCTCCACCATCAGAAGATGAAGAACTCGTCACAGGAGGCGGTTGCGCCGCTGCAGCCCACGGTACCACTTGATTCTCCGCTTCCTCGTCATCACCGTCATCCTCATCCTCGTCCTCATCACTGTATTCATCACTCTCATCTTCATCCTCATCATCATCGTAAGATTCTGCGTCGTCACCGTCATCCTCTCTAAGTAGATCCTCTTCATTTTTCAAATCATTGATCTGCTGAACCCGATTCTCCGTCAAAACTCGGTTGGTGCTCAAACCTAATCCGCCGCCGCCGCCGCCGCCGCCGCCGACGGCATTTTTAAGAGCGACACATGAATCGCAGACGGAGAAGGTTGGGCCAAGGCGAAGTCCAGTAGCTTTCCAAGGTGTAAGAGATTGGCAGCCACTGCAGAGAAGACATCGCGTGTGCTTAGCGACGAGGAAATTAGCTCCGTGAACCTTACCGTCGCAGTCCCAGCATAGACTCGCCTGATCTGACTCGCAATACATCCGTGCAGCACCGCCGCATAAATCACACTTCTTCCCCATTAATTTCTCTTTCTTTGTTTCCTGGATTCGCTGTTGATCAATCTCTCTCTCTCCTCTGGTTTCTTCTGGTGAGAGATATAAGGAAAGTGCAAGGTTTCTGTGATTCAATTCTTTGAGGTTACTTTCGTCTTTTTAATAGCTACAAAAAATCTATTTCTCTTCTTTGGTTTCGCAATGGTTTATTTTATAGTACCATCCTCTTTAAATTCTGTGGTCAGTAACCCTCTCTCTCTCCAATTAATTATACTACTTTCTTAAACTATTTAATTAATTACATATTGATTTTTTAATCTCTTTCTCATAGATTATTTCAACTTTTTTTTTCTTAAATTTTTGTTTGGATAATTATCAGTTATATATATCTGTCATTATTTATTTTCATCGAGTATATAATGTTTTCTTTATTGTTTGAGCTTTATCTTTTTCTTTCTTTTTTTTGTTATTTTTTTATTTGATTTTTTTGTCAATTGTTTTACTCTTTGGTCTAATAGCCAATTATTAACAATTCTTAACATGTGTATTTGTGAATGTTATTAGACTAATATCATTTTTCGATTTTTTCAGTTTTAATATTGAATAATATAATCGATTTAGTAGTTTAAACATCAAATTATAATTTTGAATGTACAAAAATAATTGAAATAATAATCAGTAGATCATTTTATTAAAACTTTATGTTTATCTTACAAAATATTTATCTTTAAGTTTTATTTTTTAGGTAACATAAATATTGTTTTGTTAGTTTGTTACATATTAATTATTTAGATCTAAAAAAGATAGTTTAGTGGTTTGTAAACC
Organism: Iberis pinnata; assembly: GCA_900406425.1. Lineage (NCBI taxonomy): Eukaryota > Viridiplantae > Streptophyta > Magnoliopsida > Brassicales > Brassicaceae > Iberis > Iberis pinnata. The sequence goes on from OVBE01003494.1 coordinate 23,544, forward strand.
AACCTAGTACTCTTGGAAAAACAAATGATTTTAAAATATATTGTGTCAAAATCAATTGGGTAGAGTATTATCTTTCATTAGGTGATTAGTGTCAATAATTTAATGGTGGGGTTTGAAGATATTTTGTGAGAGATTTTAGAGTCGATGACGTGGCGAGATCTCAGCCGCGGAAGAAGGAGAGCGTGATTCTGCTCCATCCTACGTGGACGAATCGGATTCTCAATGGGCTTAAGAGCCACGTGAGCCCACCTGGGATTTGTCTGGACCTTAATACATGTCTACTAGGCCCCACACTCTTTCAATTATCTTTCTTTTATAACCACTTGTTTTTTGTTTTTACTTCTCCCATATGCTTCTCTTCTTCCCAAAAAACATTAATTCGTGTTTCTAAAATAAAATAAAATAAAATTTAAAACACCAAAAAAGTATTGGTATAGTATGGGAGGGAAGGATAAATCTTTATAGTATATTATCTTTATCATATAAGTTTTGTGGCTATGGTGAAATGTTAAAGTATAAAGCACATGGAGTAAAATGATTGTGCCTTTGATATGGGGAAATCCTACGTGGCGAGAAAGGGTGGTGTGAAGAATCAAAGGTAGATGAGATGTCATTATGAGAGCCACAGAAGTACCAAGTTTCGTTATTATATGGTGTGGGCTTATTAAATTATTATTATTGAGATATTTGTTTTTTTTTTTGCTTTGTGTGGATAAGAATTTTGGAATAACTTAGAAGGTTGAAGAAGCCAGGTTCATTTTTAGAATGAGTATACTAAATATGACTTTGTCTTCAGAATAGTTCCATTCTCACTTCTTTTAAGAGATGTGGCATGTATGGGTTAAAGGATATGCATTGCTGACGCTACAATTTTTATATAAATATTTTACGCTGATATAAATCAAAACTGTTATAAGCCCAAGTAGCATCTTGTTTAGTTGTACAGAGATGAATAAAAAGTCGTATGTTCCTGGTTTCGAAAGCTGTTTAGGACGGTGTTAAATATATAATTTAAGATGAATGAGAAAAACCAAAAAAAAAAAAACAAAAAACAAAATAATGTAAGATAATTTGTAGGATGAGGAAATGATTAAGTCTTTAAAATCTTTTGAAATAATACGTTTATTGTCAAGCAAGAGAAGAATCTACCGGTCGAGAAAGAACACTAGAACCCACCGGCATGGGCTGTCGGGTGTTACATCTTCTAGGACTGGTTCTGAAATTTAAAATTTTTGCAAAGGCTGTAATCTACGATGAAAAAATAGACCAAAATCGTATAATTTATTTAAAAATAAATTGTTTTTAACCAAAATTTTTAAATTAAAAAAAAAGCTGCAAGCTAATGCTTGTGCTCATAAACGGTTCTGCACCTTCAACTTCAATAATTAAAATTGTTACAAATCATTCTAAAAATATAAAAAATGATTTGCAAATTATCAAAAATAAAAGGAGGTTGAGTTTGTTTCTGATTATTGTTTTGGCTTATATAGTTTCCTTAGTTTAATATTTTAACATTAGTGTATATTGCATTAAATCGATGACGGATCTAAAAATTATTTTTAATGGGGTCATTTTAAAGTTTTAAAACATTGGTGTCATAACCTAATATTAACCAAATATTTTATCAAAATTAATCAACTTTATACTAAAACTTACTAATAAAATAATTTGATTGGTGTCAAATAAAACCATAATCCCTCAAGCGGTTCAAGCGGCGACAAGTCGGAGATCCGATAAATCACGGATTAGGAAGAGAGTCGGCGATGTGTTACGGAGAATGAAGAAAGTCATGAAATATTTGTCAAGAGGCAGCGAGTGATTACCGATGTAAATGGGTTGTGGTATTGGGCCTCACAAAAGATGGATGCTGGTCCATCAAATGTTCCAATTTCATCGCCAAATGTTGATTATGAAGAGGCGATTCCAACTGAAAAGGGTTGGGTGGACCCGCATCCACCAGAGGCGCCATGAATACGGTCTTTTGGAACTGTCGTGGGTTAAAAGAGTCAACGGTAGTTCGACGCCTTAAAAGAATAACTCGACATTATTCTTTGGACATACTCTTTTTAGTGGAAACTAAAAATTCCGATGATGTGGTTCGTTCGTGATGTACCATCAAGACTTCATTTCGACTTTGTTAAGTGTGTTTCACCTTTAGGCAAGTGGGGCGGGGTTGGCTTTATTATGGAAAAGTAATGTAAAGGTTTCAATTCTAGCTATGGATTCGCGTATGATCGATTGTAAGGTTACTATTAATAAAGTATCTTTCTACTATACCTTTGTTTATGGTCACCCCAATCGTCAATACCGTCATATATTATGGGAAAAACTACAACGAATATCGATAAACCGCTATGGGCCTTGGCTTCTCAATGGCGATTTTAATGAAATATTATCACCTTCGGAAACTCGTGGTGGTAAAGCTCGTGAATCATGGACATTTACAGATTTTCGGAATATGGTTAACACTTGTGGCTTTACCGATCTTCCTGATGTCTCTGTATATTCATGATTTTTAGAAGTCATTTAGCATTATTTTTAAGTATTTTGGTGTTCATATGTTGCATTTATAGATGTTATTGGCAAGTTTGCGATTTTTAGGTATTTTCGAATTAGCATTTGCATACATATGCATTTTGGAGATTTTTCAGGAATTTCAGGAGTTTTCAGAACATAAGTGAAAATTTGGACAATAAGAAGAAAATGGTGCAGAAATGCTGGTGCGGAACCTGCAAAAAGGTGCAGGAATGCTGGTGTAGAACCTGCAAAAAGGTGCAGGAATGCTGGTGTAGAACCTGAAATAGGATGCAGGAATGTTGGTGCAGAACCTGAGAAAGGATGCAGGAATGGTGGTGCAGAACTTGAAAACTGCCTCGACCAGATTCTGAAAAGGGGTGCAGAACCTGAAAACCGCCTCGACCAGAACCTGAAAAGGGGTGCAGAACCTGAAAACTGCCTCGACCAGAACCTGAAAAGGGGTGCAGAACCTGAAAACTGCCTCGACCAGAACCTTAAAGGGGTGCAGAACCTGAAATTGCCTTCATCGAGCCGCAATTCTATCCTTTCGTCGAGCCGGAACAACTTCATCACGTCGAGCCAAAATTCCCTCTTTACC
>OVBE01003495.1:0-26652 GCA_900406425.1 Iberis pinnata
AAAAAAAAAAAAAAAAAAAAAAAAAAAAAAAAATATGGGCGAGCAAATATGGGCCAAGCCTTAATTCCAAATGAGCCACGACAATGTGACGACTATATTTGATTTGGAGGTTGTATTTTTGTTGAGATCATAATAGTTTAATTGTTTTGGACAAGAATTATAATAAATCTGAAGATTAGTAAAACATCAATAATAACACACATAAAGATAAATAATGATGGAGATGCCCTCCAACATAAATAATATGATGAAAAGTTCAAAAATCATGTCTAAAAATTGATACTAAAATACATGTTCAAACATAGTATTAGACCTGAGAAATGCATTCTTTTAACCAAAATAAACCAAAACAAATGTGCAAACTACACCTAGTTATCTTTACACACCCACTACTAATCGACAAGATGACTTCTTTTGTTGTTTAATTTCTTCTTCCATTAACATCAATTATATGGTCGAGTTAATCAGATGCACATTGTGAATATATTCAGCATTTCGTGAGTAAAGATGGTGAATGGAACCCATTCATGTGTATTGAATAGATTCATATGAATGCGTTTGTTCTGATGTATGCATCTTGTTCACATGAATGCATTATACATCAATTATTTGGACATGAACTATAAGACACATGGAGATGTGTAATACATGAATAATAACACATGAAGATAAATAGAGTTGTCCAATATGAATAATATGATGAAAAACTCGAAAGTCATGTCCAAAAGTTATTGGAACATTATTAATGTGTGAAAGCTTGATTGCACATTTTGTTTTCTAGTCACTTGTATGATCGGAGATCTAGTTACCCCTAAAAGATTACGTATGCGTCTCGTGCGATTATGAATGCCAACATATTGAGTAGTTCCATCATTCACATTTTTATCATGTGGCATAAATAACCAAAACATTGGAAACTCTAAATGAAATAGTTGTGATTAACATTTTTCTCATGGTTCTCTTCTCTCTCGACAAAAAGACTTTCGTTCTCCAAAGTGTAGCAACTACCTATCAGCATGACATCCATAATCGTTCTTCGATTAAGAAATCAAAGAAACACAATAATACAATTAGAGTTTGTGAACACTCTTCACAGTGGTTTATAAATAAACATCTTTAGGATTTGTGAAAACTCTTCACAGTGGTTATAAGAACCTCTTTATGAACAAACGTTCCTTCTATTAAATCAAGTATGAATAATACAGTAGGCCTAAAAGACTATTTATAGTAAAAAAATAAAACCTAAAAACTATTAAAACCCCCATAAAGATAATATCAAATAAATTAAGATAACTACGAAAATAAATAAGATAAATAACCATAAAGATATTATGAATATTTGGAATATTCCAAATATCTCGATGCATGAGGTCTCGCTGGCAAAGAAAGATTCATCCTTAAATTTTCAATAGGATTCTCCATGTAAAAATGTTCTTATTCTATCTTTGATTTGCACGGACCAAATCCTGTACGGATCCGATTTTGCACAACATTTTCAAATATCAGATTTTGTACAGATTCTGCACGAAAACGGTTTTGCACAGATTTTGCACATATTCCAACTATCAAAATTTTCCACCTTGAAAACGAAAACAATCACCTCGACGATCGGATCACCATAGATCTCTATGTAGATCTCAATTTCTCTTCTCTCTCGATAAAAAGACTCTTGTTCTCGAAAGTGTAGCCACTACCGATCAGCATGACATCCATAATCGTTCTTCGATCAAAAAATCGAAGAAACGTAGCTCTGATACCAAATGATGGAGTGGAAGCTAGGGATAAAAAACTTAGATATGAGAACGCCTAAAAACTAGAGTTTGTGAATACTATTCACAGTGGTTGATAAACAAGAATTGCTAACTCTGTGTCTAAGCAAATGTCTTAAGCTTAATCATGTCATTGTAATATTTAAGCATCGATCCAATTCAGGAAGTATCAACACACTAGTCCTATAAGAATCATATTTAGTCTAAGCTATTAAGATTGTTTGGTTTTAGACATTCAAACATGCATAAATAAGAAAGTCAATAAAAATCAACAACATAAAAGTTAACAGAAAATTATCAAAAGTCAACAGCAAATTAAACTTGATATTAATAATAAAAGGCTAAGAAAATGAGCGAAAGTTATTGATTAGGGTGATTGATTGACTTCCTATGATGTCCTATATTATCATTCAATGCTAATCTTTGGCTTAGGATTCCCCTAATTAGACTAATCCACTCTCATGGCACTAATCCTTTTCTTAATCATGCAATTAAAACAATCTCTTGGATAATCACACAATTATGAAACATTAAGTTCTAATCCACCTTGAACCACTAAAATAACTAACACAACATCTTGGCTAGGTCTCATTTAGCAAACAATAGTTGGTTGAGAAAATTTCATCGAACTCCTTTCGGGCACAATTTTCCCTATGATCTAAACTTGAGTGATCAAGTCAAATATAGCCTTAAGAACACCTATTGAGTGAAGATCTAGACTATTTAAATCCTAAGTATCACATTCCATCTCCTAATCACTCTAATCTACCTAACCCATTTGCTTAAAAGGAACTACTCACTAATCATTGAGAAAATACAAAATCCAAGGTTAGAGATGTGTTAAATCATGATTAGAAGTGGATTTGAGAATAAAAGAAGCAATCAAAGTGAAGATTCAAAACTAAAATAAGCATAAGATTCAAAAGAGTACAAATTGTTCTTAAAAAAAGCAAAAGATCCCCTCTCCAAATTAGGTTTTTAAGCTTATATAGTATCTTAAAGGGCATTGGGTTAACCCAAAAACAGCTGGGTTAACCCAACTGAAAATGGGTTTAAACCAAAAAAGAAAAGTCAAAGGGTTGAATTTTTAGGCTTCTACCGGTTTGGCTAGACCGATACGTCAAACCGGTATGAAGTTCTAACGTGCGTATCAGTTTAGCTAAACCGATACACTTGCCCGATATTTGTCTATGAAAATTGGTTTTACTTCATACGGTTTGGCTTGCCCGATACATCAAACCGATACGCCTATTCTTCTCTTATACTGGTTTGTTAAAACTGGTACATTAAACCGGTATGTGTCTCCAAAAAATTTTCTTCACTTGTACCGGTTTGTCCAAACCGGTAGATTAAACCGGTACAGCTTGTTTCTACCCCCTTTTGAATCCTTTTAGCTCTTTGCGCTTTCGATTTCTCCACTTCTATCACTTGAACAAATGAAATGCAATGCAAATGTATGCTAAACTAACCTATATGGATTACAAGTCTACCTAGAATGGATGCGATATACGAGCTAAAATGCATTAAAAATGTAATATATCAACTCCCCCAAACTTATCATTTGCTTGTCGTCAAGCAAAAGCAAATGCAAGCGAGGAAGAGAGGTTTGAAGGTGGAATCCTCATAACCAAAAATTCAATTCAAAGTCTAGTGAATTAACATCTTAAACATGATCATAATCAATCCCAAACTAGTATCACTACTCATCAAATCATTCATGCATCTTCGCTATCCATTCTATTACTAAAGGCAAGCGATCCACTTGTCTAATCCAAGCTATCTTCAAGCGAAAAAAAAGTTGGCGATGATTTGGTGTACATATCTAATCAGCGGCTGGCGGATGCACGAACTCTTGGTTCTGCCTGCCTTGAATTCTTGTAACCTTGATCTCGTCTGAAGTATTTTTAAATACATTTGGTTGAAACCTCTTAACTTGAAAACCGTAAATAGCTCCCAGTTGACCGAAAGTGAACTTGTGAGTCTTGCCTTTTAAATCCATGAAATTTATAAACCCTCCCACATCCTCATCACCTTCCCTCCCCTCGGAATAGAACACTTCTAACGAGGCTAGGAACATGCATTTCGGTTTTTGGTGAGCTTCATATTCCATTGTAAGCACATTTGATATCCCATGTATCCCAATATTTCCTTGACTTGTTCGAGAATCCCAAGGTTCCCCAAAGTTTTTGTATTCGAGAATGTTGATTCTATGAAATCAACTAGCATCAACGTTTTGTATGTGTCTTCAACTGAAGGTTCGTTTAAACTGCTGGGTGTTCTTTTGTTTGACATGACGACTTCTACAAAAAGATAAAGAACCTAGAGATATTCAAATGTGCTATATGAAAACACATTGAGACTAATTCTCCATTCAAATACCCTCTATAAAGTTCATTGCCTTCAAGTCATGTCAATATTCTCAAGTCTCCAACTTGAAAAAGCTCTTCATGTATTTAAGCCATAGAAACCACTATCTATCATTTCCCGCAAACTTGTTCAATTTGTAACTCAAACCCTAATTCCAAAATTTTGGCAAAATCATGAAATCGAAGCTCAATCATTCAAAGAAATGGTAATGCACTCGATACCCAATGATTTTCTAAGGTTAACAAACAAGAATCATCCCTAAAATTCAAAAAAAAAAAATTCATCTTAATTTTCGGGTGAATGATAAACAAGAATTTGCGGTCTTATCTAAGCAAATACTTAAGTCTAATCATTCATCATTGTAATACTTAAGATATCAACCAAATCCAGGTAATGTTTAACACACTAATCCTATTAGAATTGTGTCTAGTCTAAGCTAATAAGATTTGGATTGTTTTGAAACATTCACACATGCATAAACTAGAAAGTCAATGAAATTAACAATAAAATACTAAGAAAATGGTATAGGTTAATGACTCGGGTGATCAAATGATATCATGTGATGTTTAATATTAACTATTAAGCTAATCCTTGGTCTAAGATTCCAATAAATAGACTAATCCACTTTCATGGCACTAATCTTTTCCCTAATCATGCAATTAAGACAATCCCTGTGATAATCACATAATTATGAAACATTAAGATCTAATCTATGCTAAAACATTAAACTAACTAACAAAAATCTCTTGGTTAGACCTCATTTAGCATGTAGTGATTGGTTCCGGCATTTCATCGAACACCTTTCAGGCACTATTCATTCTATAATTTAGATTTAATTGATCAAGCTAAATCTAGCACTAAGATCATCTACTACATTAATATTTATGAATTACAAACCCTAAACATCACATTCCATCACCTAATCACCATAATCTACCTAACCATTTGCCTAAAAAGGACTACTCACTAATCATAGAGAAAACACAAGATCCAAAACTATAAATGTGTTGAATCATGATTAGAAATAGATTTAAGAAGAAGAAGAACAATCAAAAGCAATAAATCAAACTTAAAATAAAAAATAAGAATCAAAAGATTACAAAGTTCTTCTTAGAAGATAAAGCTTAAAAGATGAGATAAGATCCCTAAAAATTAGGTAAAAAAATTTAAATAGTATCCTAAAGAAGTCTTGGGTTAACCCAAAAACAGCTGGGTTTATCCAATTAAAAATGAGTTTAAACCAAAAAAGGAAAGTAAAATGTTGACTTCTTCTGACTGATACCGGTAAACCCGATGCTTAGCTTCTGGTCTTCTGATTTTTGCTCGTAACGGTTTTTCCAAATTGGTACATTAAAGAGGTATGCCCCCTGAAAAATTCTTTCTCCACCTGTACCGGTACATTAAATCGGCACAGCTCGCTTCCACCCTTTCTTAAATCTTTTAAGCTCCTTTGATCCGAGTTTTTGGTTCCTCCAGTCCTAACACCTGAACAAATGAAATGCGATGCAAATGTGTGCTAAACTAACCTATATGCAATGCAAAAATACTTAAAATGGATGCAAAATAAGATATAAAATGTGTGAAAAACGTAATATATCAACTCCCCCAAACTTATCCTTTGCTTTTCCTCAAGCAAACCGCAAAGGAAAATGAGAGAGAGAGAGGTTTGAAGGTGGAAGCCTCATAACCAAAAGATTAAGCAAAAGCCTAGTGAACTAACATCCAAAACATGATACATCATCAATCCCAAACCAATATCTCTACTCATCAAATCATCCAAGCATTTTCACTATCCATTCTATTACCAAAGGCAAGCGATCCATCTATCTAGTCCAAGTTATCTTCTTACATTCAAATTCTTTTTATAAGTGAAGCATGCTCAAATAGATAACTTAAAGGTTTCAATTGGTGAGGTCGAAAGGGGATTTCTTTGTATCAAGNGCAAAAGAAGGCATAAACTTAATCGTTGGGTTATCACTCAAAAGGGAGTGATTGAATTAACAAAATCAAAACGAGACAAAAGGCAATGGGGCGTATAATCTCTGAACTTCCATTTATAATCATTCCCCAATTCCCGAGTCCTATTCTACCAACTTCCAAGAGTTCTAACCATCCCTTTTTATATCAAAACTTCCTAAACAACTCTTTCTTTTGAATCTTTTTCATTTTAGGCTTTTCTTTTCCCCACTAGATTCTTTGTTCTTTCTCTTGTACTATTTCAACATGTTTTTAAGCTCTTTTTGCATCATTTTATCACTTAGGCTATCCTTGTCATTCTTTTGATTTCCTAGCATTTTCCTTTATAAAACTTAGAGATTTTCTCTCTTAGAACTTAGGGATTTTCTACTTTCCATTTTCAAACTAGTGGACACTAATCATTCTTTTTCCTCATTCACCAAACATTTTTCTTATGAAGCTTCACTACCAAACCACTTATATCCTCATCTTTTAGAACAAGAACTAGAACAAAGTCTCTAGCTAATACTCCAAAGCTATTAAGATCTACCCAATACCCAACATTCCATTCCTAACTACCCTTTCTAAGAGCTAGATGATGTCTTCAATCTAGCTAAATGGAAGTGTTCAATTGTCGCCCTTTATACTCTTGAGTTTTTTCCGATCAATCACTAAAGAAAAAAACTCGCAAGTGTTTGGGTAATTTGGTTTTATGGTGGAGAGGGAAATCATCCTAAAAATGAGAATGACCGGTTTAGCCACACGTGTTTCGGTTTTATGGTGACTAAAACGTTATAAAAATGATTAAGCCTTGAAACACATCAAGATATCCATTGAGCAAGCTAACTAGTTATCCAAATTAAGTCCAAATAGTTATGAAGATAACCTAGAACTAGCAAGCTTCGAGACTTTACCAATATATTTTCAAATTCCAAGATCCAACACAAGAACTTCAAGACTTTTCAAGACTACTAGAATGCTCAATCCTATCCATCACACTTTAGATGCTAATTCAAAAGGCTAGAGCTTAGGCTTTACAAGGCATTATCATCATTGGCTTCCTATGCATATGATGCAACTAAATGCAACCTAAGATGAGAATATAATGAAGCTAAATGCAATGTTTTTGAAGGTTTTTGAAAAATTTTGATTTTTATGGATTTTTGTAAACCTTAACTATTTTCAATGCAAATGCGTGATAATGACAAAATCAAAACTGAGTTAGCTATGGTCCCTCCCCCAAACTTAATTCACACGGTCTCTTGTGTGAAAAAGAATCCGGAGGATGGGACAAAAACGAGAAATAAAAGCTAAATGTGAATGTATTTACATGGTGAAGAAGTGGTACCTCAATAGTAGTGGAATGTAGGATCATTGGGTTCCTCATCGGAAGAGAAACCCGGAGACTCGTTATTCGAATCAGAAAGTGGTCGTGTCAGCATTCTATGTCTCCGCCTCCGTCACCTTGGTGCATCTACCGAACTCTTTGATTGAAATGCGGTTGATTGGCTTGAGCCTTCACCTCCATGGTATGAATGTCGCCGAGATAAGTTATCTTCTGCATCCATATGCTCGTGCAAATCAACCTTGGGTTGGTGCGGTAACAGTTATTGGTCAAAACGCACGTTGGCTCCGCATCCTCTACATGTTGTTCCCTTCAAAATGATGGATGTCAGCTTTTTTACCTGCTTGACCAGCTTTCTCGTTGTCCGGTCTTGGAACATGCTCCACCGGCTCAGCTTCTTTTTCCCCAAACATCGATCTTGTAGATGTTCGGGCTGAAGCAGCATAAAGGAAGTGTCAGGGTAGTACCTAGCACATCCATATATAGCGCTTTGATCATGTGAAGGTTCCGTTGTTGGTGCGGATATACGGGGACAATTCATGGTTTGTAATGGTTCTTGAATGGGATGGTCTGGTTGAAAGCGGACATTGGTGCGGCGTGTGAAGGTGGTATACTCCTGATTGGGAAGCAGAAATGTATTTTTCCTCTTGTTTTCGTGGATGTACTGATAGGCATACTTGTACTCAGATTACTTTTTCACCTTCCCGACTATGATTAGCATCTTGTTTAGGTACTTGATGTCCATAAGCCTTGGGGATTTGTGCACGTGCGGGAGTTCGATGTTGGCAGCCTTTAATATAGGAGTAATCCATCCTCTAATTCTTAGTTGAGGCGTTTGGTCTTTTGGGTCCAACCCTAACCCTTAAGTACCAACAAAGGTTGCAAAAACAACTGCACCGGACTTGGCCTGCATTTCTTTAGGTTCGGGAATAGTTCCTCATTATCCAATTATGCTCGAATAATGGGTGTTAGTCCCAACCTCAAGAATCCCATTTCACCTTCCATAATACTTCCTCATTCTCGTCTCAAAAAGAAAGAGTGAGTAAGGAGTTTCTGAACGTATCTCATTGCAGGGTGGCGAAGATTTGGGCCCTTGATACTTCCCACTAAGAATGTGCATGAACCAATACATCTCTAGATTAGTTCGATTTCCCTAAATGCTATTTCAAAGCTAGATGGTCCTTCAGATAAGAAACCATAGATCTCATATATCCTATCAAAACCCATAGTGCGAACCTTTTCGTTCAAATCACTGAATTCAATCCTCCCACTTTCGTCTAGGTGTTTCCTCTTGTCATCATACCCAAAGACCTTTAATGTGGCAAGGAGCATACATGTGTGTTCTTGGTATCCTTCAAAACACATGTTCAAGACGCTTCCAATCCCCATTCCCGTCAAGAGAGCTTCAACCTCATTATATATACCAAGCATCTTCAAAGTACTTGGATTTGGGAAGATGGATTTTGACAAAAGCTACTTCCATGAGGGCTCTATAAAAGCTACTTCCATGAGGGCTCCATTGAATCATTTAACTTCTATATCTCCAAGCTTAGATACAATTTCAAAGATTAACAAAGACATTGAGGATAATTCCAATTAGAGCATTCTATCATAGCTAATCTCTTCTGTTTAGCTTAAACATAGCCTATAAGTTCTCATTTAACCACAATTTACCAATCCCCCCAAACTTATCTCAAATTTATCAAGAACCCTAATTTTCCAATTTTTCCAAAATCATGAAATTGAAGCTCAATCATCAAAGGAAAATGTAATGCACTTGATACCCAATGAGTTTCTAAGTAAAAAAACAAGATTCAACCCTAAAATCAATGAAAAATCCGTTTTTCGTTTTGGGTGAAAATTGTTGTGTGAAAAAGAGAGTTGAGAGGTGATACATTTTCTTGGTTGAATGGAAATTGAGAACAAGGAGTCAAAAGAACAAGAGAAATCTGAATCTTAGCAAGAAAAAGTATCAAAATCGGTTCAAAAACGAGTTTGAAATCGAGTTTTTCGGATGGAGATGCTTCAAAATTGCATGAGAAAGAAGAATGAGAAAAAGGGTTTAAGAAATCGGTGAAAAATCAGAGCTTTTGGAAAACTTAAACTCGTACCGGTTTGTCCAAACTGGTACATTAAACTGATACATGGGTTTAACGTTGGTACCAGTTTGGCTAAACCGGTACAACATACCGCTGCTTAGCTTATGCCCATTTTGAAATTTTTGTACCGGTTTGGCTTGACCGGTACGCCAAACCGGTATGCCTCTTTTTGTAGTATATCGGTTTGTACAAACTGGTACACTCTGTTCTTTTCCGAACATCATCAAACCTACACCAATCAATACCCAAACATCCGTAGAGGTTAGTACACCCAAAAACATGCCAAAAGAAGTGTACAAACTAAAATAAAAAGAATATGTACAGAAAGGATAACATGAGATTGCCTCTCAAGTGCGCTTGTTTAAAGTCACTTAGCTTGACTCGCCGCTTTCTCAAGCTTGCAGTGGTTCAGAAAGAGATACATAATCTTTTCCTTTGGTGATTTCATTTGCTAAGTATCATTTCACTCTTTGACCATTAACAGTGAACTCGCTTCCTTCCTTGCCCATTAGAACCATGGCTCCATATGGACGAATCTCTTTAACTGTGAAAGGACCCGACCATCATGATTTCAACCTTGAGTTGAATAGCAGGACCAAATCACCAACTTCCAGCTCTTTGTTAATGATCTTCTTATCATGAAAAACTTTTGTCCTCTCTTTGTAAATCTTGGCATTTTCATAGGCTTCAAGCCTAATCTCATCCAATTCGCCTAATTGGAATTCTCTTTTCTCCTTGACACTCTTGATGTCAAAGTTCAACAATTTGACTGCCCACATAGCCTTATACTCCAATTTAACTAGGAGATGGCAAGCTTTGCCATAGAGAAGGTTGAAAGGAGTTGTACCTAGTGGAGTCTTGAATGCGGTCCTATATGCCCACAAGGCATCATCCAACTTAATAGACCAATCCTTCCTCGTTTTCCCAACCGTCTTTTCAAGAATGACCTTAATTTGCCTATTCAAAACTTCAACTTGACCGCTCGTTTGAGGATGATAAGGATTAGCTACCTTATGCTTAACTCCATGTTTCCTCAATAACCTTTCAAACACTTTATTGATAAAGTGTGATCCCCCATCGCTAATGACAACCTTTGGGACTCCAAACCTTGGGAATATGATGCTCTTAAACATTTTCAACACTACTTTAGCATCATTGGTGGGACTTGCAATGGCTTCCACCCACTTTAACACATAGTCAACAACTACCAAGATGTAGCTATTCCCATAAGAAGAAGGAAACGGTCTCATAAAGTCTATGCCCCATACATCAAAGATATCCACTTCCATGATAGGATTTTGTGGCATTTCATTCCTTTTGCCAATGTTGCCCGCTCTTTGACATGAATCACATCTAAAGATGAAGTGGTGAGTGTCCTTGAACATAGTAGGCCACCAAAATCCAGCTTGTAAAACCTTAGATACCATCTTGAAAGTGGCAAAATGTCCACCATATGTTGATCCATGGCAATGTAGAAGGATNTAAGGATTCCATCAACTTCCTCTTCAGCAACACATCGTCTATAAAGCCCATATTTGTTCAAGGTGTAAAGATATGGCTCATCCCAGAAATATCTTGTGATTTCTTTGAGAAACTTCTTCTTTCGGTACCCTTCCAATCCATGCGGCTCTTTCTCACAAACCAAGTAATTGACAATGTCAGCATACCATGGTTCATTCCAACCGTCAACATAAACTTCCCCGAGAGTATAACTTGGATCTACAGCTTGGTTCAGCTTGTTGATCTGTAGAGATATCAACATCAATTGCTCCTCAAGTAATGAATCATCAATAGGCAAGTCATCATCAATTCTCAATCTTGATAAGTGGTCAGCCACTCCATTCTCTATACTCTTCTTATCCTTGATCGATCAAACTCCTGAAGCAATAAGATCCATCTCAGAAGTCTCGGTTTAGCATCTTTCTTGGTTAATAGGTGTCTCAAAGCAGCATGGCCGGTGTAGACAACGACCTTGGAACCAACCAAGTAAAACCAAAACTTCTCAAAGGAAAAGATAATAGCAAGAAGTTCTTTATCATTTGTACTATACTTCACTTGGGTATCGTCTAATGTCTTGCTTGCATAGTAGATAACATGAAGCTTTCTGTCTTTCCTTTGACCCAGAACCGCTCCAACAAGTAATCACTTGCATCGCACATGATCTCAAATGGCTGGTCCTAATCGGGTGGTTGAACTTTTAGGGCACTTATCAACTCCTTCTTGATCTTGTTGAAAGATTCAAGGCACTATTCATCAAAGTTGAAATCTACATCCTTGCATAAAAGTCTTGTCAATGGTCTAGCCACTTTTGAGAAGTCTTTTATGAACCTTCTGTAGACCCCAGCGTGTCCCAAAAAGCTTATGATTCCCTTGACTGAATTCGATGCTGCAAGACTAGTCATGACGTCAATCTTCACCCTATCAACTTCGATTACATTCTCTGGAATCCAATGCCCAAGAACTATCCCATCTCTAACCATAAAATGACACTTCTCCCAATTTAGTACCAGATGAGTCTCCTCGCATCTTTCCAGAACCCTGCACAAATTGGACAAACACAAACGAAGAGCCATATACAGAGAAATCATCAATAAAAACTTCAACCAAATTTTCAACCAAATCAGAGAAGATAGACATCATGCAACGTTCAAAAGTTTTTGGGGTGTTACATAACCCAAACGACATCCTCCAATAAGCAAATGTTCCATAGGGCCATGTGAAAGTGATTTTCTCTTTGATCCGGATGAATAGGTATTTGGAAGAAACTAGAATACCCATCCAAAAAGCAATAGTAAGGATGATTGGCTAAACGTTCAAGCATTTGATCAATGAAGGGTAAGGGGAAATGATATTTTCTAGTTGCGGTGTTAAGTTTTCGGTAATTAATGCACATTTTATGCCCGATTATAGTTCGAGTGGGGATTAATTCATCATTCTTTTTTCACCATGGTTATACCACCCTTTTTTGTAACTACATAAACCAGAGAAATCTAAGTCCTGTATGAAATCAGGTATATAATACCGACATCTAAGAGTTTTAAGATTTCTTTCTTAACCACTTCTTTCAAGTTTGGATTCAATCTACGTTGATGCTCAATAGAAGACATAGACTCATTCTCTAGATGGATTCTATGCATGCACAAGGTTGGTGAAATTCCTTTAATGTCATCTAAAAAATAACATATTGCTCTCCTATACTTCCTCCATTCACATACCAAACCATCAATCTCGCTCATCAACACTCAAATCATCATTGACAATTACCCGGTAAGTAGAGTTAGAGCCAAGAAATACATACCGGAGACCTTTATGTAAAGGTTTGAGTTCTACCTTTGGAGCCTTGAGCTCACTCCAATCCTCGTTAGAGCTAGACTTACCAATTCTAGCTTCTCCTTCAGAGGAAAGTGAGTTGTGCAAAGTTGTCTCAGTTGAAGCGCATCTTCGAACTTTACCTCCCCTTCTAAGGCCTCGTGAGAGTCAATCCTTTCACACATTCTTTCACCTTCAGAATTGAGAGCTCTTTGTTCATTAGGCTTAATAGTTAAAGCCAATTGCAAAGCATTTACAATAGCTAGCTCCTCCAAGTACTCATTTTCAAGATCATCTATAGTCTCTACATACAAGACTTGGCCACCAATGGTTGGTTTTTTCATGTTCTCATTGATGTCATATTGTTGCACATGATCCTGTCAAAGTGCAAGGCAATCTTTCCATTCTTAACATCAATGATGGCTCCTACGGTTGCCAAGGAAGATCTATTTAAGAGGAATGGATCTCGTGGTTTCTCCTCCATCTCCAAGACTACAAAATCGGTTGGAACTTCAGTGTTTCCTAGTCTCACTGGGAGATCCTCCAACATTCCAATTGGTACTCTTACGGACCTATCGGCCAGCACCAAAGAGATCGTAAAAGGTTTAAACAAAAAGAATCCAAGTTTCTTTGCAATAAAGTAAGGCATCAAGCTAACACTAGCTCCTGAATCGCATAAACATCTATCAAAGGTAAAAGGCCCTAGAGCACAAGGAAGAGTAAAACTCCCTGGATCTTCAAGTTTCTTTGGAGAGGTGTCCCGTTTGATGATTGCACTACACTCTTTTGAGAATGTGACCATCCCTTCCAAAGTCTTAAGCTTCTTCTTGATTGCATCTTTCAAAAACTTGCTACAATGAGGAATGAGCATGAAAGCATCAATGATAGGCATGTCGATTTGAACCTCCTTTATTTGCTCTTAAAATTGAGATCTATACTTCTCCATTAGTTGCTTCTTAAATGACCCAGAAATGAAAGTTTCGGTTCATAGGGAGGTGGCTCATAGAATAGTGCTTTTGGTGTAGAACCTTCACAATTTTCTTTTCCTTTACCCTTTAAGTCAACCTCTTTCTATTGAGTTGGTTTCTCAACCACAATCTCTTCACATGAGTCTTCATCATCCTTAATGGAAATTACCTTCCCCCATCTTACTTCTTAGTGTCCTCAATAAGAACACTTGGAAATAACTCTGTGATGGCATTGATGTATTCCTTAGTGTTGGTTTCAGGATTTCCTGGAAGTTGACCATTGGTCTCTTGGAGTTTGAAGTGATTTGAACCACTTGATTTTCCAAAGCCTTCAAGTGAGAAGCCATGCTTTCAATCTTGGCATGTAAATCATCAGTTTTAGCAGTGATGTCCTTCTTGAAAACCCCAAACTCAATGGCGGTCTTCCCTTTTCCTTCGAGAAGTTATCTCAACAATTGATTAGTTTGATCTTGTGCATTGGAAGAAAAAATTCTTTGTGCTTGTTGTTGAGGAGCTTGAGCGTTAGAGAAACTCGGTGGTTTGGTGAAGTATTGAGATTTTGGTTGAAAGTCGCGTCGATTGTTGTATTGGGCTTGGGTTAAAAGCCTTGTTGTTGTTGTTGCTTCGGAGGGTAGTGCTGATCTTGTGGATTAGCGACATTGGTGTTGTGATATGAGAGACTTGGGATTTTTTGGGAGTTGTTGTAGCTTTGATTGTAACATTGATTACCCACATAAGCTAATTCCTCTTGAGTAGCTTCTTGCGGAGGTTGGTAATCCTCTTGAACATCACTAATAAAGTTGACAGCTCCTTGTTGAAAAAGGATGAACTTGTTTAACTTGTCTTCAAGAAACTTCAAATCTTTCTTGTATCCATTATCACTACCAACAGCTCTAACTGAATGATGTAGTTGTCTCCATAATTGTTATCACTCTGAGCCAAATTCTCAACAAGCAATAAACCATAAGCTTTGGTTTGGCTAAAAAAATTCTCTTGACTAGCAGTGTCAAGCATCATTCTGTACTTAGGAGCAAGTCCTCTATAGAGAGTACTAAGGAGACTCTCCCCCGAAAATCCATGATGCGGGCATTGGAGTGTGTATCCCTTGAAATGTTCCCATGCTTCCCCAAAAGTTTCATTCCCTCTCTGCATAAAACCAGATATGTCATTCATGAGTTTTTCGGTTTGCGATGTGGAGAAGAAATTGGTTAGAAACGCCTTCTTGCAAGCGTCCCAAGTTTCAACCGAATCAGTGGGAACGTTTCTTCTCCCAAGAGTATACTTTCTCACCCAAAGAGAAAGGAAACAAACGCATCTTAAAGGCATCTTCAGTCACACCATTGATCTTTACTGTGCTACACAACATATCAAAATTATCCAGGTGGTCCAAAGGATCCTCCATTGGTAAGCCATGGAACTTTGCATTCTGAACCATGTTGATGAGGCTGATTTGATTTCGAAGTTATTGTTGGCAATTGGTGATGGACGAATGCTGGTACGTTGGGCATGGCGGTTTGGGGGATCATTTGCTCCAATGTTGTGTGGTCGATTGTTGTCGCCACCACCATTATTTTCATCTCGGTTATCCATTTCCAAGTCCAAACGTTGAATATGAGCAAAACGCTCTAGATCTCTTCGTTCTCGAGTGTTTTGGCGTTCAAACGCCTGAATGTCCTCCACGATCGGAATGAGATTTGTAAGGCATCTGCTTCTCGGGTTCATACACCTAAAGTACATAAACAAAATAAAGTAAAGAGATTAGCGAAATAAAAGAAAATGGGTTTAGTCCCAAACAAATTCAAAGCACTAATGGTTAAAACAATCCTGAAATGACAACGACGCCAATTTGATAAACAAGAATTTGCGGTCTTATCAAAGCAAATACTTAAGTCTAATCATTCATCATTGAAGTATTTAAGATATCAACCAAATTCAAGTAATGTTTAACACACTAATCCTATTAGAATTGCGTCTAGTCTAAGCTAATAAGATTTGGATGATTTTGAAACATTCAAACATGCATAAACTAGAAAGTCAATAAAAAGTCAACAATTCAAAATGTCTACATCAATTAGCAAAACTCAACAGAAAATTAAAACTTGAAATTAACAATAAAAGACTAATCAAATAGTATAGGTTATTGATTCGGGTGATCAAATGATATCATGTGATGTTTAGTACTAACTATTAAGCTAATCATTGATCTAAGATTCCCATAAATAGACTAATACACTTTCATGACACTAATCCTTTCCCTATTCATGTAATTAAGACAATCCCTTGGATAGTCATGTAATTATGAAACATTAAGATCTAATATATGCTAAACCACTAAACTAACTAACACAAATCTCTTGGTTAGACCTCATTTAGCATGTAGTGATTGGTTCCGGTATTTCATCGAACACCTTTCGAGTACTTTTATCCTATGATCTATATTTAATTGATCAAGCTAAATTTAGCACTAAGATCATCTACTACATGAATATTTATGAATTACAAACCCTAAACATCACATTCCATCACCTAATCATCCTAATCTACCTAATCATTTTCTTAAAAAGGCCTACTCACTAATAATAGAGAAAACAATAGATCCAAGACTAGAAATGTGTTGAATCATGATTAGAAATATATTTAAGAAGAAGAACAATCAAAAGCAATAAATCAAACTCAAAATAGAAAATAAGAATCAAAAGATTACAAAGCTCTTCTTAGAAAATAAAGATTAAAAGATGAGATAAGATCCCTAAAATTAGGTAAAAAGGTTTAAATAGTATCCTAAAGAAGTCTTGGGTTAACCCAAAAATAGTTGGGTTTACCCAATTTAAAATGGGTTTAAACCAAAAAGGGAAAGTCAAAGGTTGAGTTTTTATGACCGATACCGGTTTGGCCAAACCGGTACGCCAAACCGGTATAGATTTTCTTCATGTGTACCGGTTTAGACACACTGGTACACCATCCTGATGCTTAGCTTCTGGACTTCTGATTTTTCTCATACCAGTTTGTCCAAACTGGTACATTAAACATGTATGCCCCTGATAATGCTTTCTCCACCTGTACTAGTTTTTCCAAACTGGTACATTAAATCGGTACAGCTCGTTTCCACCCTTTCTTGAATCTTAAAAGCTCCTTTGATCCGCGTTTTTGGTTCCTCCACTTCCAACACCTGAACAAATGAAATGCGATGCAAATTTGTGCTAAACTAACCTATATGCAAATGAAATATACTTAAAATGAATGCAAAATAAGAGATAAAATGTGTTAAAAACGTAATATATCAGTGAATAGTATCTTTTGAAAATGAAATGGTTTTTGTGCATAACTTGGGTTAGTTGATGGAATTGGAGAGGAAGTAGTCAAGAGAAAAAAAAGAAATCCGAATTATATCAAGAAGAAACTTCAAATTTAGTTTAAAATCGAGTGAGAAATCAAAATTTTTGGTTAAAGGCTTTTTGAATTCGTGTCAGGAGAAGATGTGTGAAGAAAAGTGTGAAAATGGTCAAAATCGAAGAAATCGGAGTCATCTTACCTTGTACCGGTTTGCCAAAACTATACGTTAAATCAATATGAAGTTGTTTTGTCGATATCGGTTTGGCCAAACCGATACGACTGGCCTATATTTATCTCTGGTTTTTAAATTTGTATCGTGCGGGTTGGCTAAACTGATATGCCAAACTGCTACACGTCTTCATTCGCTATTTTTGTAGTCTATCGGTTTGGCCAAATGATACACTTAGGTTTTAACCCAAATATATTTACTACTAGTGCACAACAATCGCAATAGTATATGAGGGATCGAATCCACGTAGACCAAGAATGTACGACTCTCAGTTTAAAATCGAATTAAGCTAAGGACAGATTTAAAAGATGATTCTGATATGAAAATAGAAATAACGATAAATTAAAAACGGTTGTAACCAAATACTGAAAACGCTAGGAAATAGGAAATTCCACATGTATTTAGGTTAAAAGTCAAGGTTAACATGCATGATTTTCTTTGAAAATAGTTCCCAACTCAAAAGACAACAATGGACTAATCTTCTCCCGAAGTACTAGATCCCTATGCATAAATCAGTAAAGACAAACTCCCGCCATATGTAGATGACATAAACATGCATTTCAATTCAGATTCGATATGTTGATAAGCCCCTAAGACAATACTCCCGCAAGCAAAGACACTCATTCATCTAGACTAGATCATACTTCTAAACCAAATCCCTTTAAGTTTATAACTTTAACATCAATGAACTAGTTAGCTTCTATAATTCATGCAATAGGACCAAATCTAGACGGAGAACCTAACAATTTCAATCCATTCTATCAAACCTTTAACAATTAAGTCAGTTTCCCTGGGAAACCCTAAAACCTAACAAGTAAACTACTCAGACATGATAACAAAGACAAAAATCATAGAAAGAGTAAACATTGCAGGATTAAAAGACAATACAAGGATGAGATTCTCTCTCTGTAAAGCTCTCTAAAAACTAATAATCGATTCTTTAAAAAAATAATAAGCCAAAAGGCTTTTATTGTCTTGAGAAAAATAATAACCTAATAAGAAAAACTAATAATAAGTCTTGAGGACGAATGCATCTTTTTGCTTGAAATCACTCTTGTTCGTGTAAGGGGATCGATCGATCCAATGAAGGATCAATCGATATGTGCATCAAAGGGGATCGATCGAACAGATTTTCCGTAGGTTATCCAAGAGCTTGGATCGATCGATCCATGCTAGGATTGATCGATCTCTTCATATTTGCAAGTCTGGATCAATCATGCTTCAACCTGGATCGATTCTCTCGTCTTCATTTAGTCCATTTACACATGAATTCTTATGAAAATTATCATTTCCGCTCCAGAACATCCCAAACACCTAAAATCCTGGACATGCTAAAAACACAAGGAAAACACTCGGATAATGCCAAATAGCAGGTATAAACACCCACTATAAAGTATTAAAACCGAATGATATCAACTCCCCCAAACTTAGATCTTTGCTTGTCCTCAAGTAAAGCAAAACCAAATCTAGAGAAGAGGTTTGAAAACCGGACCACACAGGAACTCTCAGAATCTCAGGAACCCCAAGTTCAGACATATAAAAAAGACACTAATCCTAGACAACCACTGCAAATAAACTGTTTACCACCACCTAAATTAACAACATGCTTCCTACTCTAAATCTCAATCAATCAATCTATCAAGTCATATCAACCAGCTCATTAGATTCATTTAAGTTCAAATAGGTGCGTTCTTACATATGAGGTATCGATCTACGATCTAAAGTATCCGTCATTCAGGATCCCCATGCCAATTCGAGCATCGAGGCACTTCGGATCCCGTCCTTTCCTTCTCCTTTTCTCACTTCTTTTTTTTCTTTTCTACTGCTTTTTTTTTTAGCATATGGTTTTTTTTTTCTGGGATTGACTACAGATTTCTATATCACACTTTTAATCCTTTTTATGTACCGTTTTTTATTGAAGGGAAGGAGAAGGGGATCAAAATCATACTAAAAGAACTGTTGGTTTTAGAGAGGGCTGAAGACAAAAATACCTAGCTCAAAGTATTCCAACACCATAGATAAGAGAATTCAAAGTCAATTTAAGTCATAACAAAGTAGAGCTAGCATCAAATCATCAACAATCCAAAAGAACAGAACTTTCAAAAGCATATTAATTAATCAATGGGGTTCCAATCCTAGATGAAATAGTTAATCTAAGTTAGTAGTCAAGTAGAGAATGATACCAAACTCACACCAGGTTAGTAGTCATCATGAATTATGGTCATTGTTCCTTTGACTCGACTCGATTCGACTAGACTCATCTAAACAAAAACGAAATTATTGAAAATTTCATCAAATAAACAATTTATCGTTAGTAGCATTATATACCCTCCCCCGGACTTATTTCACACCGTCCCGGTGTGAATATAAATCTAAAAGAAGGATCAATGATTTGAATAGAAAATAAGTCTGAAAAACATAAAAATGAAATAAAAGTACATAAGTCCAAAATGAAAAAGAAAAATATACTGATAATATGAAGTCTAATTAGTCCGAGGTTTGTCCCAAAGTGCCTACGTCTCTCTCTCTCCTAGCAGAAGGTCCCTCCTCATCAACACTACGATCCCGAGGTGCTCAAAAACAGGTTGGGCGTCGTATATTGGCTACCGCGCTCCACATCCTTTGAACCATGTTGTGCGTCCTCTCTGTAGCATCCGCAGTCCATCTGATCGTCTCAGGATAGGTGAAGTTGGGACGTCAAGGTGGCAGGTCGAATTCGCTGAAGTCCTCAGGTAGGAGAGGTAAACCGTCATCGGGACTAGGATCTCTATGGCGTCTCTGCCTCTGAGCGGGTCTATAACGTCAAGCATGACCTCTAGGAAGCTGCAGAGCATCAAGTACAGGTGCAGGCGCGCTATGTAAGTGCTCCTGTCCCGGGAAAAAGTGAATGTTGGTCAAAGAAGTGAGGCTAGTAATCTCTTCCTTGGGAAGGTAGACCTTGCACACCTGTCCGCCTTCATTCCTAAACATGTAGATCGTTGGTTTCCCGAACCACTTCGAAGAAAAGAGATAAGGCCAATCAACCCGGTTTGTTTCCTTTGTATGAGGAAACAGCTCCAGTGGAATCCCAACATGCTGCAAAATTGGGGTAGCTAAACTACCCATCACCTCAACCCGAGTCGAGCGTCTCAACGCATCCATCTTTCGACTAGCTAAAATCTTGGCAAACATCCATCCCAAATTAGCATCATGATGAGCTCTGTCATGGTCAATCTCATAGCACACCATCGTGAAATTACATAGTGCATAGTAGAGGAGCTCAAGCTTCTGAGAACTGACCAATGCCGACTCTGACTTACCAGAGAAAGTGCATCCCAAAATCTTCAACGCTATGCGGATCGCAGGGTTGCGAGTGCCAGTGAGATTCGCAGCCCAAGACTCATATCCTCCATGCGCTATCACGCCCTATAAATCGCTATAGGAGGAGAACTTCAGCAACTCTAGAAGATGCCCCTCCGATCGGAACCCGAAGATGGGTCCAAACTCAGCCATCGGTATCCTATAAAGACGAACAAGTCAAAAGAATTGTACCTTAGTATTTGCGATAAAGGGGTTCTGTGGATCTAAACTGGGGCTGTAGATGCGAAATGAGGCTAAGAACTACCTTGCTAGATCAGGATACAGAGAGTATGCTTGGAAAAGAAAGGTCCCGAGACCCATCCGAGAGAATATACCACTAACGTCTCATCCACTCCTAGTGCGATCAAAGCTGCATGATCTACAAATCGAGTACGATCCATCTGGCTCTTTAAAAGAGCTTTGTAGAAAATGGAATCAAGCTGATCCCACTTGTCTGTGAACTTCCTCTCCTTCTAACTCTTGTTGCTCTTGAGTTGGAAGACTACCAAATCAAGTCGAAAATTGTTGAACCGCGTGTTTAGTTTGCGAGGCCAAGGCTTCTGTTGGAACTTAGGATCTATGACTGGTTCATCTTCTTTTTCTTCCTCGTTGTTCGTGCTACTACTAGCTACCGCTTTCCCTTTCTCCTTCGCGGTAGCTTGCTTCTTGGTTGCTGGAGGTGCTGCAGAAGTTGAATGGTCGGTTTGTGGTTGTTGTTTCTTTGAGCTTTGTGAACGGGTTCTTCTGCCTCTGTCTATTGGTGGATCCTCCTCCAAACCAGCATATCGCATGAGATCTTCGTCTACGGATCCACAATATCAACTTTAGAGTCAACAATAATCAATTGCAAAAGAAACCATTTGAGACACATTGATCTAGCATTACTACTTAAACTATTAGCAAGAATTACGTGCGTAATCTATGTAAGTCAAGACACCATTCCATTCGATCAATCTAAATCACCAAGTTATGAAGCTTTTAGCAATGATCAAGTAATACTAATTCAAATTTGCAAGAATCAAGATACTTCAAAGAGCCAAGACACAAGAAAATTCCAAAAATCTAAAAGCAATTCTAATGAAATTTTCAATTAATCTTGAAGGATTGTGGACAATGATTTGAGCAATACCAATATCAAATTGGCAAGAATCAAATGAACAATCATTCCAAGAATCAAAATTCGAACTACATAAACATAGAAATTGCAAATAAAATTCATGAAATTCCAAACCAACATAACTAACATTCCAAACCCAATGCTTAACCATTCTCCTATCTCATTTAAGCACAATAAATTCATGAAACAATCCTAAAATCACCAAACTCGAAATCCCTACCAAAATTTCAAACCAAAAATCAAAAATCCTCAATCTCAACATAACTCATCCAAAATCCATATGCATTTATCAATAAACCACAAATGAGAGTATATAAGCACATATATTACCAATTCCATCATTCTAATTCAACAAAAATAGAAAAACACCTAATTAACCCTAATTTTCGAATCAAAAAGAGAGATTTAGGGTCATACCTTGCTTGAATCGAAATGAAAGTGAGAGAATTGGTTTGGGCTTTGAAAATCAAGTGGAATAGAGTCCAAAATCTCACAAATCGATTGAGAATTGGAGGAGATAGAGAAGTGGAGATTTTGAAAAGTTTTGGAGAAAAATGGTGAAAAAGGTGTTTGGGTCGATTTAGATGTAAGGGAGATGAAGAAATTGGTTCAAATGGAGTGAAATCCGATTCAATTTAAGTGAATTTTCTTCCTACCCGGACGAGGGATCGATCAATCCCTTTTTTACGTAACTTCTTGGAACGTTTGGATCGATCGATCCGTTTCTTCTGCTGATTCTGGACTTCGATGGATCGATCGATCCATAGAGGGACCGATCAATCCTTTTGTACAGATGATTCTTGATTGTATGGATCGATCGATCTATAGACGAATCGATCGATCTGGAACATTCGACCAAGTTTCCATTTCCTAAAGTTTCTGAAACACTTTGAACTCAAAACTAAAAATTAAAAATTAGTAATCTAAAATCTAAACTGACTCAAAACTAAGACCTAATAAACTGAAAACACCAAATAGTGGGTTGCCTCTCACTCAGCGCTTGTTTCACGTCAATAGCTTGGCGATACTTACCTCTAAACCGAGGTTGGATCAGCTAGAGGAATCTCAGGTTCCTCCATGAGCTCTGAAATAGCTAAATAAGGTTTAAGTCTTTGACCATTTACAACAAAATCATTACCTTGGCGATTACTGAGTACAACCGCACCATATGGTCTTACCTCTTTGATGACAAACGGTCTAGACCACCTAAATTTCAATTTTTAAGGGAATAATCACCCGGTCGAAAGTCTCTTGGAATGATTTTCTTGTCATGTACATCTTTGGTCATTTCCTTGTATATCTTGGAGTTTTCATATGCTATGTGATGAATCTCCTCAATCTCATGGAGTTGAATGAGACTTCTTTCTGCTGCGGTCTTTATGTCAAAGTTCATCAACTTGACAACCCATGCAGCTTTGTGCTCCAGTTTTACAGGTAAGTGACAAGCTTTACCATAGACCAGGTTAAAAGGAGTAGTACCTAGAGGGGTCATGAATGTTGTTTTGTAAGCCATAGAGCTTCAAAGACCAATCTTTCCTAGTTCCATTTACCGTTTTCTGTAGGATAACTTTGATTTCCCTATTAGAAACCTCTACTTTTCCACTAGTATGAGGGTGATAAAGTGTTGCGAATTTAAGCTTCACCATATGCTTCTTGAGCAATCTGTCAAAGACTCTATTGATAAAATGAGTGCCTCCATCGCTGATGACTACTTTAGGAATACCAAACCTGGGGAAAATCAAGGACTTAAACATCATTAGCACAACCTTTGCATTATTACTGGGGCTAGAAATTGCTTCAACCCACTTAGATACATAACCAACAACAACTATAATATAAAGGTTATTATAAGAAATAGGGAAGGGACCCGTGAAGTTAATTTCCCACACATCAAAAACCTCTACTTCAATAATGAAGTCTTGTGGTATCTCATTTCACTTATGTTCCCTTGTCTTTGGCAAGAACCATAGTGAGAGATGAAGTTATGAGCATCTCTAATCATAGTGGGCCACAAGAAGCCTGCATGAGTACCTTAGAAATCGTCTTGAATGTAGCGAAGTGACCAGCATAATCTGAACCATGACAATGGTACAAAACATTCTGAATCTCCTCCTCATACAGACCTATTCGTAACATACCATCTTTATAAAGCTTGTAAAGATATGGTTATCCCAGTAGTAATGTCTGAGATCTCTTAAGAACTTCTTCTTTCAGTAACATGAAAAATCATGTGGTTCAACATCAATAGCTAAATAGTTAGTAAAATCACGAAACCAAGGAGTAATCAAATCAGTCTTATGGGGCCTAGGGATATAAATTTTTTTTATCCTCTTTGGTGCTGATAGCACAAATGCGTTCCTCTGGAAAAAATTCATTGATGGGAACATCCTTTTCAACTATGAGTCGGAATAGGTGATCTGCAACTCCTTTCTCAGTGCCTCGCTTATCTTTCATCTCTAAATCAAATTCCTGTAAAAGAAAAATCCAACGCAATAATATGGGTTTAGCATCCTTTTTAGAAATAAGATACCTCAATGTCGCGTGATCGATGTGGACTACTACTTTAGATCCCACTAAATAGGATCTGCACTTCTCAATAACAAAGACAATCACTAAGAGCTCTTTCTCAGTTGTTACATAAATGCGTTGAGCAAAATCAAGAGTCCGAGAGGCATAGTAAATGACATGGAGCTTCTTATCTTTCTGCTGTCCAAGAATAGCTCCCATAGCAAAATCGCTTGCATCGCACATCACTTAAAAAGGTAATTTCCAATCTGGTGGTTGGACAATTGGAGCACTTATCAAAGCTCCTTTGATCGCTAGAAAGGCGGATTGGCAATCGTCATCCCATTCGAGCTTGACATCCTTGCACAACATCTTTGTAAGAGGTTTACGAACCTGAATGAACCTCCTGTAGAAACCTGCATGACCTAAAAAGCTGCGAATATCCTTGATGCATTTGGGTGCCTGCAAGTTAGTCATTACCTCAATCTTAGCTTTATCAACCTCAATACTTTTCTCAGAAAACTTGTGTCCTAAGAAAAATCCCATTATTCACCATGAAATGGCATTTCTCCCAGTTCAACACTAAATGTTTCTCCTCACATCTCTGAAGTACCCTGCACAAGTTCGCAAACAGACATCAAAGGAAGATCCATAGACAGAGAAATCATCCATGAATATTTCCATGATGTCTTCAATAAGATCAGAAAAGATGGACATCCACTACAAGAAATGTGACTATCGATAGCGTTCCAGGATAGCGTTTTTTGTGTTACTGCTATTGTACATGGACACGAGTTTTATCCATAGCGTTTCATTTTTTAGTACGCTATTGTTTGATTTCTGGGGAAACAAAAATATATATGCGCGTCAATCTGCTTAGTTTCGGCACTTACTATTGCAGATAATATAAAAACGCTATGATACTTACAAAATCACTTAACTTTTTCAACATAATCAATTCGACTTAGTTATTTCTCTCTTTCTTCATTATTTTCAGAAGTTCTTNATTCTTCACTGTATGTGTTACTTCGGGACATTGTTTATCTCACTGATTCTCACCGATTCGAAGCTCCATTGTTTAATCGAGAAGGTATTTTCCTCATATACTTCAGCGTTTAGTTAAATTTAGGTCTATGTACACCGATTATGCAGTTCTAAATTACCCATGCATGTTTCAGTGTATATACATATTGTTTGAATTCGTTAGATGTGGAATATAGCTAATAACAATGTTTCAAGCTGAGGATGAGAGGAGGCTACACGTCGACATTCGGATGAAGTAAGACCTGGTTCTAATAACTCAATCCAACTTGTGTTTAGAATTTGTGTTTGTTTGTATGATGATAATGAGGAATAACAGAGTAAAGAAAACATAGTGCACAAAGAGTTTAAAAACAAGTTTTCATAAACAACTTTAAGCATGCGCAAAGACGTAGAATTCACCTTGGTAGAGTGGTCCAAACATGGCTATAGAGTTGTTTCCTCTTATGTCATAACAACTTTAAGCGTGCGCAAAGGTGTATACCGACTAGGCTTCAATTGGGCTTAGCCAAAATCTGGTTCTTCTGTTTTTAGTAACATCACGTGGTTCTCACGTGACTCCCACTTATACCGACTTGGGCTTCAATTGGGCTTGTCTCACACTTAATTCGAATTGTCCAGATCCAAGGAGGACTAGTAGGAGTGAGGCATGTATTTGCTCACACTGTTGTACGTAGTTATGAAACATGTTTATACATTGTTATTACATTTTTTTTTTTTTTTTAAACATCATACATTGTTACATATATAACTTGTTTTAGGAAGGAAAATGTTCAACTGTCAAAAACTAGTTTCCCTAAGAAATAGGGAATTGTTTTTTCCAAAATCATGATTGGCTTAAAACTGATTTTTGAAGAAAAAAAACTATAATCTACTCTAAAAACACCTAACAGTTAAGACCTTAACTTTTAAATAAAAAAGAGTTGGAAGAAATAATGTCATTGATGAAAATAAGAAAACCGTTTTAAAAATGGTTTTTACAAAAAAAATAAAAATAAAAATAATTGACAAAAAAAACAATAGATTCATTGGTTCTTCGTTCTTGGTTCTTCTTGGTTCTTGAGTCTTGCCAGTTCCAAATTAGTTCATGAAAGGAAAACCCATTTTATCCCATGGTAAGTCCGGGATTTTNACGGGATTTTCACCGTAGCAAGAGACTCTTCGGTGATTTTTTTCTTTTCTTCCTGGATCTTCATTTCCTTCACCAGATCTATAGTCGGATCGTTAATCATTTTGAAGATGATATTAAGCTTAGCCTCCCTTTTAGCTATCTTC
>OVBE01003496.1:0-26652 GCA_900406425.1 Iberis pinnata
TATCCGTCGCTTTTCCGTGTTTTCTTGTAGTGGATGCCAAAGAAACAATGATAATACAAGACACTTGAGGGAAGTACTCTGCAAATCTGTTAGAGATATGTGAGATCTGATTATCACAAGAATGACTACAAAAAAAAAAAAAACCTTAGGGATGAGAGATTGAGATTGGGATGGGGTTGGTGGAAATAATAGGACACAAAGGTAGGGGAACATAGAGGACGACGGAATAACCGTGAGGGTAGATAACTCCCAGTTTCGTAGTTTTTACTTATGAGCACCTCTTTTTATTTAATTGCATTAATAATTCTGTTTAGGGTGAACGAGAATGATATTCAAAAATAGCTTGGTATTTATATTTTAGGTAAGTAACTAAATGAGAATAATGTACCCTTTATTCGTATGTATCATTTACCTCTCTTGTCTTTTATCTTGTAATCAATGCTTTAACTCTTTTTTCAAATAAAACTATGTAAATTTAAATAATAAAAACACACAAAGTTATCTAAGAGTACTTATTTTTATACTTACAATATGATTGAAATTAATTAAAATAAATATATATTTTATAAAATAGTAAATAGTAAACTTGTGTTTTTGTGAAATATAAATCCAGAAATAGTCGGACAACTAATGTTTATTAGTCGGACTACACTCCAAAATCTAAACTTCAAACTCCAAAATATAATATTTAAAATCCATAATATAAACCCTAAACTCTAAAAATACAAACCTTAAACTCTAAAATATAAACCCTAAACTCTAAAAATACAAACCTTAAACTCTAAAATATAAACCCTAAACTCTCAAATATAAATTCTAAAATATAAACCATAAACTCCAGTATATAACTCTAAACTCCTGAATATAAACACTAAACTCTAAAATATAAAACATAATCTCTAAAATATAAACCCTAAACTCCATAATATAAACCCTAAAATCCAAAATATAAACCCTAAACTCTAGGTTAAAAACCATACACTTCAGAATATAAACCCTAAATTCTAGAATATAAACCCTAAACTCTATAATATAAAATCTATAAAACCTAAACCAAAATACATAAACCCTAATCCCAAAAATCTGAACTCTAAACTTCCAATCATAAACCTTATACATAAACCAAAATATTGTATATGTAAAATAGTCGGACTACCTATCGATAGACAAGGGAGAGAGATGTAAGAGAGGTAATATGTAATATATTGTGTATTGTTAGAAAGAGAGCATAATATACTAGGGACTAGGTGTTTGAAAACTAATATAAAGGCAAAATATTGCAATTCTTTTCTTTTTGTAAGTCATTGTTATATATAAATACTTAACACACAATTAATTATATTAATGTTTTTATTGTTCTTTTAGTTAATATAGTGTTAAAATAGTGTTAAAATAGTGATATGGTTTTACGTCATAATTACGCCACTAATTTATTACTATACAATTCGTTAGAATATAGTCACACATGTTACTGTTATATTATTCGCACATTTACGTTATTATATGTGACTACTTTTAGTCATGAATTCTTTTAGTTCAATATAGTGACGAAATAACAACGAAATCATGAAAAAGTAGTTAGTCACAAAAATGTAAATAAAACATCTTTGATTGGTGACTAATAATTTTCGTATCAAAAAAACGTCACAATACCCTCAGTTTTTCGTAGTGGATCTGCTTTGTATCCCTTTGTTTGGTCTTCCTCTTGTATTTTGATTTACATAGAGTCCTTCTCCCTCGGACTTCTGTTGTTTGCCAGTTGCTCCGAATTCCAATTGCTTTGAATACTACCTCATAAAAATTTAAAGTATCTTTACCATACGTCATCGTATCACACAGCTGATCAAACTTCGTCTGAAACATTTACTCTAACACTTCCCATATTATTCAAAATTCTTAAGAATTTGTCTATGTTATTTTCAACAGTCATTGATTCATCCATTTTGAATCCGTAGAGCCTTTGTTAAGGTAGATCTTGTTAGGTAAGGATTTAGACATATACATTTCATCCAACAATTTTTAAAATCCCTGATGCAGTGGTTTCCTTGATGATCTTTCTTAGCACCTGATCAGTTACACTTAGGATGATGGTGTTTCGTGCTTTTCTTTTCATCAAGAAGAGGATATGATTTCTTTGGCGTCTTTGGTTCAAATTCTTCATGTTCCTCATTTTCTTCTTCTTTGACCTGAAACTATTTTGGAGTTCATCTTGCTGTTCAGCGCGTCCATCAGACCTACTAGCTCAAGATGAGCCAACAACTTTTCCTCCCACAGATTATAGTCAATTGAGCCATTGAATTTCTCCATTTCTACTCTCAAAGATGACATTGTTCTCTTCTTCTTAATATCCAATGGAACAATTAAAGGCTCTGGTACCACTTGTAGCACTTCTATATTTGTGAAGATTCAGTTACCGAAATCCATATCAAGAACACCTATCGATTTGAATTGTTCTCAAACTGATTGAAATCAATCACAAACGGATAATGTAAATCTAAATAAGAACAAGGAAACATGCAAAATTTATCCAGTTCAAATGCAAAACCGCAATCCTACGGTTGGCCGAGGTTTCTCCTTGAAATCCACTATGATAATAGAGTACAAGAACCCCTGTAAAGAACACTCACTCCTAAATTTCCTTTCTCATGAATTCTCTATGTGTTTTTTTCTCTCTCTCTACTTCTTAACCCATAATAGAACTCAAGAATACACAAGAATTGCTCACCCTCTATGTTCCATAGAAGCTTCAGTCTTGTTCTTATAGACCTTGAACTTTAGCTTCAGTTACAACATCCTCAACGGTTTGAAACAAATATTACCTTTGTTTAAAGAGATGACTTTGAACCAAATCTGGTTTAGCCAGAGTCTAAATTTCTTGGACTCTTAACTGAAACTTCTTTCAATTTAACTGACGGAGATTGATTTATGACCAATATAACTCAACAACGAAGTCTCAATAGTCGGCACCAACTGTTGAATCTAGAGTTTGACTTATTTAAAAAATTATGTTAAATTATGATAGGTGGATTCTCTAACGTGTTAAAAAGTATTATTAATTGATTTAATAAGATGATTACAAGTATATTTATACTAATAAATATGGAAGTAACCCTAAATAACACAAGTTCTAGCTAGACTTCGATATGGGTCGATATACTTGCCGAGGTCCATTTCATCGCTGGCTTTTTATTGACTTGGTCCAAATGGAACTTGATCCGGATGAACTTTTTATTAGATCGCAAACCACATATCAACAATAATAATAATAAAAAAAAATATATAAATGTCATCGTTGGTTATTTAAAAGAAAAATGATAAAGAGGACACATGTCAAACCGACTTATATGTTACCTTTTTCCTGGTCTTCAGGCTTTATTTATGTTTATCCTAGTTTTTGTGAGTTATCATCTTAGTTCAAAAGATCAGTTTAAACAGTAATTAGCAAAATCATGTGTGTTGATACACGCACATAGACATTTTTGACTTCTAGCTATAGCGACACGATACCCTTCCCTATTTCTCCAACAAAGGATAATACAATATCAGCTTGAAAGTTTATTGACTGATATACCACAATTTGTGTGCTTTCAATAGTAAATCTTTCACTAAATAAACTGTTATATGAAGACTCTTTGAATATTCAAACTTGAAGAATATATGGTATTCGAAGTCGGGATAATTAGCTGGCGTCTAGAAATTTGGCGTTAAACAAATAAAACATAGCTGTCTTCTTTACATCAAAGTACCAACTTATGTAATCTAATTTTTTGTGCAAAATTCCATATATGCCAATGATATGGTTTTTTCACTATAAACAATCTCGAATACATGGGTTCAACTCATAATTGTTTTGTTCAGTTTTTTTTTTGTCTTATTTTTTTTTGTTCTTGAATTAAGTTTGAACTTTAAATTCTTCACACATTTATTCAGTTTGAATTCCTTTTCCCATTTTTTGTAGATAAACATTTTCTTCTTAAGTTTATTGATAATATATTGCATTTAAAAAGATTTATTTGAGTGGGACATATAGGATTAATGTAGACTTGAAATTGTGTTATGGCCTAGATACCAGGTCAAAACTAAAAACTCATGAAATCTACCATTCTTATAGGAAACCAATTACAGAAGACAACTACTTAGGCAAAATTTAAATTAATTTTGTGGCATATTTATTTTAAACTTTTCCCGTAAAGTTTATATATCTTAACATCAAAATTGTACGCCCTTTTCGAAAATTCTGTTCTTTATTATATTCCTTTCACGTGAACATCTAATCCATATCGTTAAGTCACGGAAATTCCATTCCATTTCATCATCTTAAAAAAGTTAATGAAATTCTATCTTATTATTCTGTACTTCTTATAAATCATATTCTTATTCCTAGTTCATTGCAGGATTCGGCTAATCCACATGCAAATAAATTCTCAAAGAAGAAAAGATTATATATATATATATATACTAGGTTATATCGCGGATAAATAATACATTCATATTTGAAATCCACATAATCTGTATAATTATATTCAATACTCAAAATTAGTATTTAATCACTAATAAATTGTAATATATAAATTACAATTAAAAATATCTAAATCTGTATAATTATATTCGATACTCAAAATTAGTATTTTTTTTTGGTTAATCGAGAGGAGGTAGAAACCCCTCTCATTTATTCATAAAAGAAATAGAGTTTAAACAACTACTAATCGAGGACATGATACCCCTCGATAGTCCGACGAAAGCAAAGAAACAAAGGTAGCAGGGACAATCTCAAACATATGAAAGCCCGAGCTAAGAGAAAAAGCATGATTTGCGAGAGCATCAGCTAACTTATTAGCTTCGTGAAATACATGCATAATACGGACACTCCAGTCCTTCCTGAGAAAGCCATGACACAAACATACCAGGAAAGCTAGTGGATGACAGTCATCAACTCCATTCTTCAGAAACCCCACTACAAGTTCTGAATCGATTTCCAACTCTACTCTTCGATATCCCTTATCCCATGCAATGAAAAGCCCATAGTAAGCACCCCAAAGTTCTGCTAGTGGTGCCGTACATTTACCAATATTTAAAGCAAATCCACCGCACCATTGACCAGCCCAATCCCGCAGAACCCCTCCAGCCGCTGCACTTCCCGGATTGCCTCTAGACGCGCCATCTGTATTCACTTTGATCCAATCCTGTGTTGGGGCCTTCCATGCTATATGCCTCTCAACTCGTACTGGCTTTGGGGGTAAAAGAGAAGCCAAAACGGCCTGACTTTGCATTACCTCCTTAGCCAGGGACTTCAAGAATCGAACACGGTCTCGCCATAAGGTCGTTGCACCAAAAACATTTGCACACCTCCACTTCCAAGCCCACCACACCGTCATTGAAAATAAACACTTCCATGAATACCCTGGACATAAAGACTCATCACCCAAATTCGAGTAGATCTAATCAAGTAGGGAACGTTGGAAAAACTCTTGTTGTAACGACATAGGAACGAGCCGGAGCCATACCCCTCTTATCGCCAAACAATCCCTCACAACATGAATAATAGATTCATCACCTTGCTTACAAACTTGCCAAAAAGCTGTACCACTTAAATGTCTCCGAAATCTTTCACCATTGGTCATAATAACCTGATTTCCGAGCAACCATAAGAAGACACGTACTCGTTCTGGAACCGGAGATCGCCATATACGCTTGAAAAAACAGCCCATGAGCTGCCTCGGATATTGGTTGTAAGTAAGACTATGATAAGCTGATTTAACAGTAAACTTACCATCATTGCTAAACCCCCATGATAGCTTGTCCTCAGCACCTGTTACTTGGTCAACCACCACCGTAGCTAGCTCCTCCATAACGTGCACCGGTAATAAATCAGGTAATTCCGGGAGTCTCCATCCTCTCGCCGAGTCCCACACCTCCTCTACTCGCTTATCCAATAAAGTAGCTGGTACCTCATTCAAAACCCGAGACAATAATGTTGTATTCCCCAGCCACTTATCATGCCAAAACAGAGCCTTATCACCACCACCAATAGAGATCCGATAATTCGGTACAATCACCTCAGAGATGCTACGTGCTATACCTCTCCAAGTAGCAGACCAAGAGCCCTTAGATTGAAGCCATGTCCGTTCATTAAGATCCCGAACTTTATATTTCTTCTTTAAGATAGCCGACCATAGACTTTCTTGCTCGGTAAGTAAACGCCATCCCACCTTGGCTAAGAGAGCCTTATTAAGAGCCGAAGGTTGCCATATGCCTAAGCCGCCATCAGACTTAGGGACACAAACACGAGACCATGCCAATAAGTGTTGCTTTCTTGTTCCCGTTGCACTACCCCATATAAAATCCCTTGCACACCGATCCAAGCTCTCAAGCGAACTAGCTGGGAGTACTATTGTACTCATCGTATGAATAGGAATTGACATCAGCACAGACTTCGTCAAAGTGATTCTCCCAGCTAAAGAAAGAAACCGTCCTTTCCAGCCAGCCAACTTCGATGCTAACTTCTCAACCGTATCGCTAAACATCTCTTTCTTGATCCTTTGATGAATTACAGGTAAACCAAGATATTTGCCCAGATTTCGAGTTTGCTTAATACCACTATAGTCACTTATACTTCGAGCCAAACCGCTTGAAACATTATATGAGAAAGATATCTTTGATTTCTCAAGACTAACCTTCTGTCCCGAAGCCAAGCAGAACTTCTCCAAAACCGCCTTAACTACACCAATCTGCGAAATAGATGCTTCTGCAAATAAGATGAGATCATCCGCGAAACAAACGTGAGAGAGTTTCGGACCCCCTCGAGATAACACCATCGATTTCCATTCTTTCCTCTCAACAGCTGCAACTACCAAGTGACATAGTCGCTCCATACAAAGCACAAATAAATATGGAGACAACAGATCACCTTGTCGAATCCCTCTTTCCAGCTGGACTTTATCTTTAAGTTCCCCATTAATCAACAACTGCATAGAAGGTCCTCTAACACACGTCATGATCCAGTGAACCCAATTCTGTGGTAATCCCGCGACTTCTAAAGTTTCTTCCAAAAAATCCCAGCGAATGCGATCATAAGCTTTCTCAAGATCCAGTTTCAGTAGCATCCAACCCTTCCGACCTTTCTTGCGGCGCATAGAGTGGACAACCTCTTGAACAATAATAATATTATCTGAGCTCAGTCTACCCGGAATGAAGCTCGATTGGGATGGTCCAATCAGCTTACACATTAGCGGTTTGAGCCTTATCACCATCACCTTTGTTATGATCTTATATAGAACATTACACAAGCTTATAGGACGGTATTGTGTAATAGATTCTGGCTTCGTCACTTTCGCAATTAAGACAACCAAAGCATCTTTCAATCCATCTACTAGCACACCTGTCCGAAAGAAATTCAAAACAAAACGCGTTACCGAGTCCCCAACTACCTCCCAACATTGTTGATAGAATATCGGTTGATACCCGTCCGGTCCCGGAGCTTTATACTTCCGCATACTTCGCATCGAATGCTCTACATTTGCTGCCACAAACTCTCTATTAAGTTCCACGAGATCATCATTCAAAATCCGAGGGAAACCCTCACACGGCAGCTCCACCCGCTGCGGATCTAAATCCATTACCGAGTATAGCCGACTATAGTATCCGAGAGCTAG
Organism: Iberis pinnata; assembly: GCA_900406425.1. NCBI lineage: Eukaryota > Viridiplantae > Streptophyta > Magnoliopsida > Brassicales > Brassicaceae > Iberis > Iberis pinnata. Next base: position 7,653 of record OVBE01003496.1, read on the forward strand.
GGACTCAATTTCCTTCTTATCAGTGACCCAATGACCAGTATCATTCTTCAGACTCTCCATACGGTTCCTCTTACGTCGGATAATTGTAGAGGTATGGAAAAACTTGGTATTCCGGTCACCTTGAGTAATCCATTTTTCCCGTGACTTTTGATACCACAACATTTCTTCTTGCTCAAGGAGGAGATCTAAGTCTCGTAATTGTTGCTCTTCTCTTGACAATAACAAATCAGAATAATTCACCAACAAAGCATCTTGTGTACGTTTAATAGCTCTCTCTAGCTTCTTCTTTTTGGTATAAACATTACCAAAAACATCACGATTCCATTGCCTAAGCTGGTTTTGTAATATCTCTAAAGCTGCCTGCGTAGAAATATCATGTTGCCAAGATGCACTAAGTAGATCCTTAAAACTTGGATGCATCATCCAAGCCGCTTCGAAACAAAACGGTCTCCGGTTAGAATCAAGGCACAGTGCTGGTTTTAGTTGGAGAAACAACGGAGCATGGTCTGAGGCTAAAAATGGCAAATGCGAAACCGTAGCTTCTTGCCATTTAAGCCTCGTCTGAGCACAGCAAAGTATTCTATCAAGTCGTTTAGCCACGAACGTACGTTCCTCCTTACCCCTCTTCCATGTAAAACAATTACCCTGGAAACCCATGTCAATTAGAGCTAGTTCATTGATCCAATCACCGAACAAGATTGAATCTAACGATAAACCACCACTACCACCTGTCCTTTCATCTAGTCGCACTATGGTATTGAAGTCACCACCTACCAACACCGGCTCAGTAACTTGTTGAATCGCAGCCTTCAAACAACCCCACAACTCACTTCTACGGTTAGCCGAGGGAGCCGCATAAACGGCAAATATGTGAAGGACGTCGGTTCCATCTGCCCACCTAACATGAATAAACTGAGATGAAACTTCCTCAACACTCAAACTTCCAATCCCTTCCCGCCAAAGAACCCAAATACCGCCACTTTGACCAATCGCATCTACTTGAGTTGAGTGTTCGAAACCTAAATTACGACAAATATTCACTGCTCTATCTCCACACGCATGGGTCTCAAACAAAGCTAAGACATCCGTACTGTATCTCTTCAGCATATAACGTATAGATCTCCGGAACTTGGGTTTATTAGCCCCCCGGCAATTCCAAAATAAGCAATTCATTAAAATGTCAAAGGTAAAGCAAAGAATCACCGGGGTGAGTTCCTATTGAACTCTTGGACTCCCATCATCCATATCACAATGCACTGATGCATTATTTCCTTCAGCCGTATTCACACTCGCAATAAGCTCACTGCCATCAGTTAATGCAAGTTTCGGTGAAACAAGAGGCACTTGTTCCGGGTTGCCATTAGCCATAACAAACACTCCACCAGGTCTATGAACTCCCTCCTTGTCACCTCTTAGTCTCTTACCATTCATACTCCGATTCACCTCATCTCTAGTCGGACCAAAAACTAGCCCTCGCAAAGGTCGTTGCCCCTTACTCTTTCGTGCATCAATACCATTCTTACCATACACACTCTTTCCCACCTCATTTTTGCCTGTACTCTTTTCCATATTAGCATTAAAAACCATCGAAACTCCCTGTTTTTTATGCTGATGCTTAACCCGATTAACCTCTAACGGTTGATTTTCCTTATTCGCCTCATTCATCACAATTTCACTTGTTCTTTCTTGCACTGATCCTTCCTTGTTAATAGTATCAAAACTAGTCGTGGTACTCAATATCTTTCTAGCATTACTAACCGTGGTAACCCGAAGATCTTGATCAACAATTTCATTCATCGGCCTTGTGACTCCAGAGGGTTTACTCGTTCCCTTATTGGGCCTACGTCCTCCTCGCCGAACTACTTGAAACCCATCTTGTGCATGGTTTTCTTCCACACTAGGCTGCTGGATCACAACTTGATCTTGACTCGGAATTCGATCTACACATAGCTTTGCACAAGCTTGCGTAGTATGGCCAACAATTCCACATAGTTGACAGATGTTCGATAGCCCCTCATAAGACACAAAGTAACGCTCTCCATTAATCAAAATAGTTCCTTTTAAGGGATTTCTTAAGTCCACCTCAACACAAACACGCGCAAAACGTCCCCTCTCAAACAGTAGAGTCGTAACATCCACTTTAATTGGTTTACCCAATCCTTGTGCTATACCATTCAAGATCTCCTTATGGTAAAAGTTCATTGGGATATCTGAAATCCTAGCCCATACAGGAGTAGTCACGATATCATCTCGTAATGGATCAAAAGTCGGTGACCAAGCTTGAACCATCAAATGACTTCCAAAAGCTCTCCATGGTCCCCCTGACAGCGCCGCTAAGTACTCTTCCTCAACCTCAAAACGAACCATAAAAAACTGTCTAGGTAAGTCAACAACGAACATCTTCCCTTTAGGTAACCATAACTCTTTCAATCTTCTTGTCATAGTTAGCAAAGAAATCGTTTTGCCCAACACTTTAACAATCATACATTGCTTCCATAGTCCGTTCATTGTCTCAAGAACCTCCTGACCGATAACAATCTCGGGTTCACCATCCTCTCCACTCGAGAATGAAACCTTCACTCTTTCTCGCACGAAAGCATCCTCAACGACACTCTCGGGATTAACCCTACCGCCTCCATTAGAACCTGCTACCTTCGCCGCCCATGATTCACGCCGCACTCCCGGAGGATCACCCGGTGGCTGCCCACTCTCGCCGCGATCCACCATTACTTCATCAGCGAGCCCACCGGAGCGACTGTTGTCAACTCCTTGCGCAACACTCATGCTAGGGTTTTTTTTTTGATTCATATGTTTCTTAATCTATAATTACTCAAAATTAGTATTTAGTTACTAATAAATTGTAACATATAAATTACAATTAAAAATATCTAAAATTAAGTTAGATCTTCGAGATATCATCCCTATAGAATTATAAAATATATTACTTAAAGCTATATATTATGAATTTATGAATGAGTAAACATCTATTATTTACTACTGGAATTAAAACAAAATTTGATTTGATACATTTTGACATACTGAAACTGTAATGATAATAACAAAAGTTTACGAATATCAACGAATAGTAACGATAACAATTAGGACTTATTAACAACATATACCACAAATGGTCTAAAATTAACTATAAAATCATAATATAATTTAACACTTCAAGAAAACATAATATTTTCTTACAGATATATTGACGGAAAGGAAAGGTTTTTAGTCCGTCAGTAATTACCGACAGATTAGTGACATATTTATTCTGTCACTAAACCGTCACTGTTTAGTTGGTAAATATGTCCGATTTAAACTAACCAGTTTTAACCGTTGCCAACGAATATATTCGAATTCACTAACGAATTAATCCGTCATTCATCGGTCAATTATGGATTCTATAAAAATCACAACACCGACTCTCCATTTCACAAACTTACACACACATACATCTTACAAAATTTGCTTACTCCCTACTTTCGTTCATGGATGGATGGTGAAATGATGAATAAAGACACAAAACTTTTGAACGACGAATATGCAAACGGTGTTATGGAGTTCATGGTATTAATACGTCGACAACCTCGAGCACAAAATAACCGTAAGTTAACAGGCCCATGTTCTTTATGTCGGAATTATCATCATATAGTATGGAATCACTTCTAATGCAATGGTTTTATGCTGAGTTATAAGATTTGGTATTTATATGGAGAAACACTTGATGTTTTTAGTAGTAGTAACGCTAGCGAACCATCAGCCGATAGGACAGAAGAACCTAGAATGAAATTAGATTTTGGGACTAGTACTGTTCAAATGGTTAATGACGTTTATAGAGAAAATATAAAATCAGCGCAAATTTCAAATGAAAAACCTAATTTAGAAGCACAATAATTTTTTGGTATGTTAGATGCAGCGAATTAGCCATTATATAGAGGATGTAGATATGGTCATTCGACTTCATCATATGTAAGTAGGTTGATGAGGATAAAGACAAGAAATAATTTGGTTGAGAATTATGTTGACGCAATAGCCAATTTTGCGAGGGATATCTTGTCAGAGGATAACATTGCTCCAGGTTCATATTAACATATACAAAAAGTTGTTTCGGGGATTGGATTGCCATATCATATTATTAACATATGCATCGACAATTTTATGATCTATTGGAGGTGCGATGAGTTTCAGTGTCTTACAAGAGGATGTGTTATTTGACACTAACATATAAGTTGAAGAGATTGTATCAGTCTGAGAGAACAATTGTGGGAATGAAATGGCATGCTGAACATATATTTGATTGAGATTACACAACCTTTTGATGCAGAAGCTTGGCGTCATTTTCAGTTTACTTATCCAGATTTGCGTACGAGAAGAGAAATGTTTATCTTGGATTGAGTACATATGGATTCAGCCCATCCGGAAAACATATTAGACAATATTCTCTGTGGCCAGTCATCGTTACACCTTACAATTTCCCCCATATTTGTGTATGAGACAAGAGTTTCTATTTCTCTCTGTTCTTGTACCTACTCAAGATCATCCTAAATGAGCACTTGATATGTTTTTGCAACCATTGATAGCTGAGTTGAAAACATTATAAAAGTACAGGGAAGAGGGGTATGATGTATCGCTACGACAAAATTTTAAGATGCGTGCGGTTCTTATGTAGACTATAAGTGAGTTTCCAGTGTATGGTATGTTATCTAGATGGACAACACACGAGAAAACATGTTGGTTTGATTGTCACCAAAGGTTTTTGCCCCTAAATTATCCATATCGTCGATCTGCTTCGTTATTCACTAAGAAGAAATGTACAGAAGGTCCACAACCTGAATTAGATGGCACATATCTATTAAACCAAAAGAGAGAGTTTGGGGATGAAAGGACCGTTGATGCTAATGTTGGTGGGAATCGATATGTTAATGTTGATGGTTCCGGAGACTGTCATAATTGGCACAAGAAAAACATATTTTGGTATTTGCTTTATTGAAAAGACCATTTGCTGAGACATAATCTAGATGCCATGCATATTGAGAAGAACTTATTTGACAACATAATGAACGTTGTGCTACATTTGTAAGGGAAAACAAAATATAATTTGAAGTCTAAATTATACTTGCCATACATTTTTTCTCGTCTCCAGCTTCATCTCACGAACGATGAAAGGTGTCCGATTCCTGCATTTCAATTATCTAAGAATGCAAAATATGAATTCTTTGACAAGATTATTCATAGGATCAAATTCCCCGATGGATACACAACCTTATGAACAAAGCCTGACCAAGGTTCAAAGACATGGAAGATGATGATAAGGAGTTTTGGTTTTACTGTTTCACTGTAAGAAATATACATATTACATTCTTAAATAATTGAATTTAATAATCTTAACCTTAATATATACTTACTAACATTAATTTTTTTAATCATACAGCAAAAAATTAACTAGAACCCTGCCATTACCGCAATAGTGTGAAAGGAAGCAGTTAGAAAAAGGCAGCAAGGTTTACACCAACCACTTGTACGCGTGGAAGGTGATATGGTTGACAGAAGGAAAGAAGCATGACGGATGCCCGTTATGCTCTTAAGGGACTTATAGATTAATGGGGTAATCTTTATCACAGAAGAACAAGAAGAACCGGTGCAGTGAACATGATGGTAGGGGGATGTTGACTACCAACTCGGGTGCTAAGACTACGGTCATCGGGAGTCTGAGCTAGTATGACTTAACATTTAATATAGTAAATTAAATTCAATCAAAACTATATCTAAATAAACTTCAAATTTTTGAACAATGGCGTAAGAATGACCAGCAGTCGATGCTTATTGAGCTTATAGAGGATCTGCACACAAACAAAAGACTAGAGATCTTCAAGACTTGCTTGCTCAAAGAGATATGGGATACTCATCAAACAACGGATGACAATGACATCCCCTTAGAGACGCAGTATGAGGTAGTGACTCAGGTAAGTAACATTTGACATCAATCCTATATTATTGCATATTATTTATACTAATACTTTGTATCCTATTTTTTTTAGGCTACGAAGAAAGCGAAAGACCGCACGTTTGGGTTCGGGAACATGGCCAACTATTGATTTCCAGAATCTCGAAAAACAGGGATCCTATCAGAGATGAGGAGGAAGGACGCATTGTTGGCGAATATGCAGAAGAAGATGAACAATATGCAAGCGGCACAATTGTGGAGCGACACATAGATCTTGCCTCAGCAACAACAGATGCAAGCTCAGATGTAGGTTCAGATGGACGCCTTCATGGCCCATATGAACCAACGTGTTAGACAATAGCCGATACTTTTCATGTCGTAGTTTTATATTTATTTTAAAATTTTATGAATACTTTTAGTTTTATGTTATGAATATTTTAAAATTTAAAATTTAGAATTTTATTTAAATACTTTTAATATAAATTAATTAATAATAAAATTTATAAAAAATTAATTTTGTCCCTAATCCATCAGTAATCTCGTCTATATTTCTGACGGAGTTACTGACGAGAACATACTGACGAATTACTGACGATTTATTTACTAACAGAATGTGACCGTCAAAATGCTATTAGTAATATCCCGTGAATAATTTTGTCAAAAATACTAATAGATTTATTGTCAGATTTTATTACCAACGCTCAAGAACTGACATATCAAATCTATCAGTTGCCCATAAAAAAAACTCATTTCTGTCGGGCTTGTGACAGATTTGTTCATTAGTAAACCTGTGATTTCTTGTAATAAATAGCATAAATTTTCAAAAATTGATTTATATTAATAAAATAATATCATAATCTTTTGTCACAAATATATTATAGTCTAATAGATATATTTATTTCAGTTTTAAAATCATACTTTTTTTTATTTAATAAGTTCAAGTTATAGTAGTGAATACACAAATAATATATATATATATATATATATATATATTCAAAATGGTTTCACTTTTGATTTATGTAATTTTGTTTTAAATCTTTCATAAATTTTCTCCTAGTATAATTTATATATATAGATAAAACATTTACTCACATAATATAAAATGCTAATTAGGTATTAGGTCCAATTTTGACTCAAAAACATATATAAAAAATAAATTTCGAGTTAGTTTGATATAGACGTTTGTCATGTCATATTTTAAGTTATTTCATGTCACTTTTTTATCTTGACATGTAATAGTTTATAAAAGTTACAAACAATTAAAATTAAACACTTACAATATTTTAGATTTACTAAAACAGTTTCTCTTTTAATAGCAAAAATTTATAATGGAATACAAGTATTTATACTAAATTTAGTCATGAAAATTCAAGATAACACTTACCATTAAGCTAAAAAAGACACATATTAAATCAGAAAGGTAATTCTAAAATAAGATTTTTGAAAACGTGTAATATTTATTGTTTGAGTGGGAAAAAGCCAAATGATGGCTAAAGTATGAACATATTCCAATACAACGAGTCTATAAATACCCAAGAACCTGTGGAATCAATTTCATGCATAAAACCCACAAAACAAAAGAAAAGTTAGAAAAACTGAAAGTAAGAAATGGAAAATGCAAAGAAGAAGCAGAGCTTCAAAGAGAGTGAAGAGACAGAGCTGAGAAGAGGGCCTTGGACTCTTGAGGAAGACACTCTTCTCACTAATTACATTCTCCATAACGGTGAAGGTAGTTGGAATCTCGTCGCCAAATGTGCTGGTACTTGATTATAAACAAACAAGCAAGATCTTTATTACTTTACTATAATAATTAAACCTTTAATTATCAAAGCAGGGCTAAAGAGAACTGGAAAAAGTTGTAGATTGAGATGGTTGAATTACTTGAAACCTGATATAAGGCGAGGGAATCTAACTCCTCAAGAACAACTTTTGATCCTTGAGCTCCATTCTAAATGGGGTAATAGGTGCGTTACTCTATAATTTCTCATTATCATATAATCTTATTATATATATAAAAAAGAGTTTATGTTTTCAAAGGTGGTCCAAGATTGCACAATATTTACCAGGAAGGACAGACAACGAGATCAAGAACTATTGGAGAACGAGAGTTCAGAAACAAGCTCGTCAGCTCAACATTGAATCTAATAGTGATAATTTCTTTGACGTTGTTCGTAGTTTTTGGGTCCCAAGATTGATTGAGAAGATGGAGCAAAACTCATCCACTACTACTTATTGTTTTCCACAATACAACAATGACTCTTTTCTTCTTCCTTCTCAGTCTCATGATTCCGTGAGTATACACACATATGGAGATTTCTCTGGTCAGAACCCGGGTTCTAGTTCAAGTTCTACTTCCATATATGATATTATGACAGTTCCAGACTTTGTGGACCACAACATGGATGGTTCGATGTGTTCCCATCAAGAATTCAACGGCTATATCCCTGAAGTAGAGGAATATTATATAGGAAATTCGGACACAACAACCGAGTGCCACGTGACAGGATCGTACGAGGATGTCACACAAGATCCCATGTGGAACGTGGATGACATTTGGCAGTTTAAGAATGACGCTTGAGGTGGACCCCACTATCAAGTTGTTGGATATATCATTATAATTAATGTTGCTATAAGACTATTTGAATTTATAAAAATCATGTGTAAGTCACTTTGCATAAGCCTATTTGCTCATATTGTTATACAACTACCAGTCGAGTAGTTCAAAATACATGTATGCAGATATACTCACTAATCAGGTCAAGTTTATAGACATGACTAAGCTTAAAAGTTCTTTTGTGACTTGTGAGATGTGAATTTTAGTGATGAAAGCATCAAATCTCACCTCAACAGATGGAAGAATCCAAAAGGTAAGAGGGGTTCTATCCAATGATGGGACTCGATATGTGATGGTTCAAGGACATAATAACCTGTCTCTTCACCAAATTTGATACCTTCTTTTGAATGTTATAAGTGCAAAGTTGACGATGTTACAAGAGACTTTGGTTGACATGACATTAATTTATCGTTTTATGAAGAATCATATAGACTTAACTTTTGTTGCTGTGAATAAAATCATTATAATATGATGGATTTGTACTGCACTTTGTTTTATCTGCAGGGTTATTCAAAACTAAAAGGATCAATTATTTATTTTTTGCTTTATCACTTATTAGTCCTAAAGAGCTTCAACCAACATGATACAGAAAGGTGGCTTTGGATTGTTAATTAGATCAAATTATTGGAGGTCACTTCAAGAGTCTTTCATAAGTACACGGAGACTTCACAATAATTTGAATCCAAAGGTACCACAAAAGTTTGGAACAGACATTGGTGCACTTTTAAAAGGTCAAGAAAGAAAGAGATCACACTCATAGATTTAGTACTTCAGATAAACAGTGTCAAATATTTTGATCGAATCCAGAAAAAATATATGCTCTGGCATAAATGTAAAATTTCAATCTAACGCCGTCAAAAGATAATTAATATCTAAAATAGTGTTTTAAGAGTGACAGGCTTAAAACAGTTTAGTTTGTTATTCATATATATGGTTTACACCAATGTTTTGAAAACTGGGTTAGAATTTTTTTTAGTCATGGATCAATGCAGTCCGATGGGATTCGATCGGGTTTGATAATTATTTAGAATTTTTATGTATATAAAACTAGTAATATATATATATATATATACTCATTACGTTTGATAAAACTTCATAATCAATAATGAATTAAACAAACATAAGTGTTTTGAAATTTATCAATCAAAAAGTATTGAAAAGATATAATAAACTAAGTTATATGTTTGTGTTATATTGTGCCATGGCACTTGCCAATCATTTAATTATTCTGTTGAATACTCTAATAGAACATTAGAAATACTAAACTGTATTATATATTTTAGAAAGTTAAGAAAACATTAAAATTTGAAATTAATGAAAAATACTAATTAAAAATTAAACCAGTTTAACACAATACAATTGGGTCGTCGGTTCCTGAATTTTTCCGGTCTAACCAGTTCACATTTGGGTTTTATTAATAACCTGACTTGGATACTCCTCAAGTACAATGTTGAACGCGGTTTGGTCTAGTTTTCAAAACACTGGTTTATACCATGTTATAAGGTTTTAATTAATGTAGTATGAAAAGATTTATATGGTTGATAGTTTATACTTTTGGTATTCACATTATGAAAATGAGTCAATGGTAGAATATGATAGAACTAGCAACCTATTGGTTGGCGTTATATCATAAGAACCAACTACAAGAAGAGAAAATTAAGCTACTGTTAAGATGGTTAATGATGCCTATGAGTATATACTATCATCTGTTGAGCATGATGATAGAGTAGAGGAACCCAATGTAGAAGTTAGACGGTTTTTGATATGTTAGATACTACCAAACATCCATTATACCAAGGTTGCAGGGACAATCATTTTCCTTTGTCAACTATTATTAGGTTTGTAAAATATATATCTAAATTACAACTAGATCGAAGATTGTGTTGATACGATAGCTCAATTTGTGGAAATATCTTGCCAGAAAATTTAATTTCAGTAGCTTCTTATAATGTGATACAAAAATTGGTTTCTTGGCTTGAGTTACCAAATCAAATGATAGATGTTTGCATCAATAACTATATGTTATATTGGAGGAAACATGAAAACTGCACATCATGTTGCTTTTTCCCCAGCAAACCACGATTTCGTGAATGTAATGGTAAAGTTAACATCCCATATAAGAGAATATGATATTTATTATTATCATAACAATTGATGATGTTATATAAGTCTGAGCACACAGTTAATGCTATGAGATGGTAGGAAGAACATACACCTAGTGCGAAATTCTCTTATTCTTCAAAAGCAAAAACATGTAAATAATTTTAATCGGTGTATCTTAATTTTTCTTATGAGTGAAGGGATGCATACTTTGGATTATGCACAAATGGTTCTAACTTATTTAAAAGCATGAGTTATTCGCTGACCAATTTTGTAACTTTCGGGCTAGGGATACGACACATTCTGGTGATAATGGCCATGACCTATTCGGAGAATATGAAGAGTAACGAAATTGGCACATAAGAGTATTTTCTAGGATTTGTCATATTGGAAAAATCATCTACTGAAACAAAATCTAGATGTGATGTACATTGAGAAAAATTTCTTTGGTGACTTCATGAACACTGTTGTGAATGTGCAAGGAAAGATGGAAGACAATCTCAAGTCAAGATTGAACTTAGTAAACATCTATTTCTATAAGTCACTTCACACTATATAAAGCCGAAAATATTTGGTGCCCACATTTCGGGTGGATACATCTTGAAACAAATAGTTCTTCGACTTAATAATGCAAAGAGTGAAATTTCTGTTTGGTTACGTGTCTAGTCTCAAAACTTACATTGATCGAGACTGATGGTCTTTTTGGTATGAAGATTCGTGATAAGATTATCACGTTGTAATGCATCGACTTTTACCATTTTACTTTCATGCTCTATTACCGTAGAACTTCCACAAAACAATTACAAGTAAATCTGTTTTTTATTTTGAAGTATAAGTACATTCCTTGTTTTTATTTACGTCATGATATGTTTTCATACACTTTGCAAGGATAACCACAACCTTTCAAGATATTTCCATGAGTCTCTTATGACATAAGATTATCGTGATCATTTACAACTTTGAGAAAAAACATCTCCACTTTCCTTTTTAATATAATGAAGCATCTACCAATTATTCATCTTTATGTAGAAGCGACATTAGGAGTTCTCGTTCAATACTAAAGATATATATGTTCCATTTGAAGAAGAAGGTTAAAAGTTGAGAAATGTTGAATGTTGTATTGTCGCACATCGCATATAACGAAAGGGCATAAAACTTTACTAGATATAATAAAAACCATTGTTTTAGGTTCTGACTCACACTACACGAGGTCAATCATTATCAACGTAGTTGGAATAATTGGTGAACTATCCAACATATATTGTGAAATCGTATAAGATCTATTGCACTCATGGGTACGATTTCAAGATTCATCAGGATGGTGGTAGTAGGTCAACTACAAAATACATCGTATCTTCTTAATCTCGTGATATGGTCTACTACGGTATCATACGAGAGATATTAGAAGTTTATTTCTCGAGAATTTTTGATTTATGGTGTGTTGCTCTTCATTTTGTTGGGTCCATACATTCAACATAATAAATGTGGTGTTACATCTGTGCATTCAAGGAGTTGAATATAAAATTATGACCCTTTTTTCCTAATTTGCCTAGTTGACCAAGTTTGCTACATTCACTATGCATGTGAGAAAAAGAAGCAAGACTCTTGGATAACATTGACTTCAATAAATTCGAGGGATATAACATATGGGGTTTTGGAAAATGATCCCTTACAACGAACCTCATTAGAACAGTTTGGTCGAGTTGGTCTTTCACTTGAAGTGGATCTCATTATGGACTTTACCATAGTTAAATTTTACGCAAACAATGCATAGATATCTGACGACTCAAGATATGATTTAAGAGAACTCGAAGAAGACTAGCATTTTGGATCCTCATATTACTCTTCCAATTATGATTCATATCGATTTTGAATTGAGTTATTATTTGTTATTTTTGCTTGCACTATTTGTGTTTCAATTTTTTTTTTGTCATACTCTGCTAGAAAACAAGAAATTTGCAACTGAAATAATCACTCGCATATTTGCGACAACTTTGCGACAAAGTTGCTATGGATTGAGAAGTCGTTGCAAATTAGTCACAAAATTTGTGACACCATACGTAGTCATAGATAAGTTGTAAATTTGCGACTGATATGCGGCTATTTACGACTGATTAAGCTAACTAGTCGCAAAATTGTCGCAAATTTTTGACTGATATGCAGCTATGTTCGAATTAGGCGAGATCCAAGAGGCCGTATCATAGGAATGGGTTTTGAAGACGATATACCTATGCAACATGAAAAATTTAAAGAGGTTTCAAAGGTTGTCGCAACAAAAGACACATCTCATAAAAACTCGCTTACTAGAGAAGTTGAAGAAATCTCGAACGAAGATAGGGAAGATGTGGAATCATATAAATTTGAAGAGACTGATGATGAAGGAAAGTATAAAGAGGCTGATGACGATAATGAAAAATCTTTTGTTTCAATAACGATTATGATTAATTTATATATGTTATGTAAGTTATATTATGTTATAGTTTGTATAAACTCAAAAATAAATATATATTAATATATTTCCTATATACAATTAATTAATAATTAAAATTTTTATATTAGACCATTTGTTATAAAACCCCGAATAAGAAACCGAAACAACAAATTAAATGAAATGTTTAATACCAAAAACCCAAATTTGCGACTGATTTGTGGTCGAGGTTATATGTCAATCGCAAATCTGTAGCAAAATTTTCTACTGATATGCGACTGAAGTTATGTGACAGTCGCAAATCAGTAGCAAGCTATTCAAAATTTTGAAAATGATTTGTGACGACCCTCGCAAATCAGTCGTAATTTGCCAATTTTCTATTTGTTTGATGGTTTCTCAAGTTGAGCATTCTTTTTGGTTTAAGCTTTTATCTCTTGCTGGATTGTGTTTAGTGAAGAATCTGAATCACTTGCATTCTTCTGAATTCTATGCTCCATCTCCAGAATATTCACATGTGCTTTCAACATCGCTTTGTCCTTAACAAGTTGTAGATTTTTCATGCTTAGATCGACCCAATTATTGAACAATGTTCGATCTTCAGCTTTAGGATCTATTTCACATTCTCCTTCAGAATTTGTGTTAGTGTATGACTTTGTGTGTGACACACTGTCACATTTTTCCTGAGTTGTTAAAGCAACCAAATTTAGCAATAATTATTCGTATGACTCATCATCTTCAGACTCAGTATGACCGAAGCATAACAATGATTTCTGTTTTCCTTTCAAAATAGTTGGACATTCTGCCCTAGTATGTCCTATACCTTTGCACTCAATACATTTTAGTTCCTTACTCTTAGCAAGAGGACATTGATTCTTGAAATGTTCATACCCCAAGGTTCATAACTTTCTTTCTAATATTTTATAAACTAGAAAAAGTACATTGAATTACAGAACCAAAAATTCTCTCTTCTCTCTCCTCTCTCCTCTCTTAACGTCTCTTTTCTCGCCTCTAACGGCTCTATTCTCACCGGAGCTTGGCCCTGGCCTCCGGCTCCGGCGTCTCCCCATGGCCAAGAAATACTCTCCCCCCCCTTCAAAAGAGCTTCGATTTCTGCTGATTCTAATCTCCTCTCTTCCCCTCTCCCTCCTCCTCTTTCATTTCCTCCCCTTTCCCCCCCCCTCTGCGCAAGCTCCGCCTCCTTCCGCTCCTGATTTTCAGGGGGAAATCCAAATCAAGGAAGCCTCCGCTCTTCCTCCTTCTGGAAAAGCGTCTTCCTCCACTCTGAAGCTTCCCGATCCTGCTGCTACAGTCCCAATCTCGAAGGATACTCAAGTTCCTGATCCTCCAAAGAAGGTTACAGAAAATCCATTTCCCCATCACCCATGGTTAGATGCGGTCCAGGGGCCAAATCGACGTCTCAAAAAAGTCGGTACTCCCTTTCTTCTCGATTCAGGGGAACCCTGTATTGAAATCCCAAACTCGGTCATCCTCAACAACAGGAAGAATTGGGACTCGTTTATTCTGGGTCAATTCCATGGCAAAGCGCCACCTCCTGGTACATTTCATGCCATAATCAATGGCATATGGAGTCCCAAACTCAGAGATATTACCATTTCCAAATTATCAGAGATATCTTATCTGATCAAAATCCCTAATTCTGCCACTAGGAAGCGAGTTCTAGCTCAGGGTATGTGGCATGTGGAAAAACAAGCATTCTTTGTGGCTAATTGGGAACCTGGGCTCGAACCAACAGTTCCTGAACTGAAATCAGTCCCGGTGTGGATTGATTTCCACAAGGTTCCCCTGCAATTCTACTCTGAAGATGGCCTGCAACGTATTGCCAGCCTCGTTGGTGATCCTATTTCTCTGCATCCTAATACGGCAAAGATGACGAACCTCGACATCGCTAGGGTGCTCGTGATTGTTGATACCTCCAAACCTCTTCCACAAGATGTTAACACCAAGTATGAATCTGGGCAGATACAGAGAGTACTGGTGTCTAGTCCATGGATGCCTCCCCTTTGTTCATTCTGTGAAGAAATTGGGCATACTCTAAAACGATGTCCCTCAGCCCCGGTTACCTGCTCTATCTGTAACTCTACTTGTCATCAACCTGAGGATTGCACCAAACCGATCAACAAGAAAATCAGAGTCAAGAAATCTCAGGAGCATCCCGAACCAGATCTTCACCCAAGGAAATCTCCAAAAGGAAATCACAGAGATTCAAACTACTCTGGAATTCAAAGTCATCCCTCATCTTCTGGACCGAATATCCAAGACTCCCTTCCAAAGGCTCAACAGGATAAAGCTCTTCATTCTGCTGCCTTGAAGACCTCTGTTGAGACCCCCTCAACCAAAGTAACTCTGGTGAAAGATGGCCCATCTAAAGCAATCAATCCCCTTCATCCTTCTGACAAATCGCCTAACCAGTTGACTCCAAAAACTCAGAAAGGGAAGAACATAGCCAACACTGTTCCATCCGATACTGAACAAGGTACAGACTATTCAGAGGATCTCTCTAATTCATCATCTGCTCCTTCTGAAGAGGAAGATAACCCTTTTGATACCCTCGAGTTCACCGAGTATATTTCCAAGAAAAGGAAAAGTTTGAGGCCCAACTACACAAGCATCTCCTTAAGCAGAAGCTTCTCAATGCAGGGAAATCAGCAACTAAAGTTTCTAAGGGGCTTAGCCCCTCCTCCTAATAATCTTTTATGTTAGACCTCTTCTGCTGGAATGTTCGGGGGCTAAACAAGTTCAGTAGGCATAATAGCCTAAAGAAGTGGCTCTCCTCCAGTAAAGTTTTGCTAGGTAGTTTCATTGAAACAAGGGTAAAAGAATTCAGAGCCCAGAAAATCATGTCAAAGTCTTTTCCTGGTTGGTCGTTGGTTAGCAACTAAGAATGGATGACTTAGGCAGAATCTGGGTTATTTGGGACGTTTCTGTCTTGGTAAGTGTAGTCTCTAAGTCTGATCAGCACATTACTATTATAGCTAAGCTGCCATACCTGGATCAACAGCTTCTTATCTCGTTCGTCTACTCTAGAAACTGTAAATACAAAAGAAGAAAACCTTGGTCTGATCTCATTAGGTTCAGCTACCATCCTATGGTTACTGACAAACCCTGGTGTATTTTAGGTGACTTTAACCAGTCTTTAGACCCTCAAGACTCTTCTACTTGGGGTTCAAAGGTCACAAGTGGTATGCAAGATTTTAGGGACTGCCTGTTTCAGTTAGAAATGGCTGATCTCAACTTCAGGGGAAATCACTTCACTTGGTGGAACAAACAAGTTCTTAACCCTATTGCAAAAAAAAAAAAATTGATAGAGCTCTAATCAATGATACCTGGCAGCTTTCATTTGCAGACTCATTTGCTGAATTTGGAGACCCTTTATTCTCAGATCACTGTTACACTGGCATCCAGATCCTCTCTCACAGACCATCTCCCAAAAAAAGATTTCTTATGGGAAATCACCTATTCACAGATGCCAACTTTTTTCCCATGGTTCAAGCTAAATGGTTACAGAGCACTTCAATGGCACGGCCATGTATACTCTCTCCAAGAAGCTCCAGAGCTTGAAGTACCATATCAGGTCTTTCCACAAATATGTTTTCTCTGGGCT
Organism: Iberis pinnata; assembly: GCA_900406425.1. Lineage (NCBI taxonomy): Eukaryota > Viridiplantae > Streptophyta > Magnoliopsida > Brassicales > Brassicaceae > Iberis > Iberis pinnata. Next base: position 24,355 of record OVBE01003496.1, read on the forward strand.
TGAATTAGCCTCTGCCCATCAAGCTTTCTTATCTAACCCCTCTCCAGACTTAGCTCAAGCTGAGGTTACTGCTCATACTAAATGGCTCAAGCTTTCAAATGCAGAGGAAAAATTCATTATTCAAAGGGCAAAGGTTCATTGGTTCCAGCATGGAGACTCCGACTCTAAGTTCTTTCACAGAATGCTCAAGTCAAGGCAATCTGTTAACAGCATCCATTATCTTATAAAACCAGATGGCACAAGACTAGAAGATCCAGAGGACATCTCAGCCCATTGTGTGGACTTCTTTCAATCACTATTGGGTTCCCCTTCCCCTCCAGTTGATCCCTCTCATCTCAGCATTATCAACTCCCTTGCAAGTTTTAAATGTTCTAATGGTATGAAGCATGCTCTAATCTCTCCAATCTCAGAAGAAGATATCAAGAATGTGGTCTTCTCTTTACCAAAAAATAAGTCCCCTGGTCCAGATGGCTATAATGCCGAATTTTTACAACATGCTTGGCCTTGGATGGGAAAAGATGTAATCAATGCTGTTCAAGAATTTTTCAGATCAGGGAAACTACTTAAACAACTCAACTGCACACTCATTACTCTCATCCCCAAGAAGAAGAATGCAGATAAGCTTACTGACTTCAGACCTATCTCACTATGTAATGTGGTCTATAAGGTCATCTCAAAGCTTCTAGCTTCCAAGCTAGAACAAATTCTCCCCCACATGATCTCCAGATATCAATCTGCTTTTGTGAAAGGGAGACTGCTGGTTGAGAATGTCCTTTTAGCATCTGAGATGGTTCAAGGATTTAATCAAAAAGGAGTTTCTCGAAGAGCTCTATTAAAAGTGGATCTTAAAAAGGCATTTGACTCTGTAAAATGGCCTTTCATTATTGCTGTTCTAGTGGCAGCAGACTTCCCTCCCCAATTTGTCAATTGGATTCATCAGTGCATTTCTTCAACTAGCTTTTCCATCAATGTGAATGGCAGCCTCTGTGGTTTCTTCAAAGGATCAAAAGGGCTGAGACAGGGAGATCCCTTATCCCCTCTTCTATTTGTTATTGCAATAGAATTTTTTGCAACTTTATTGGACTCTTCCTTTGTTTCAGGTGCTATAGGCTTCCATCCAAAAGCTAAAAAGCTCAAAATCACACATCTAGCTTTTGCTGATGATGTGATGATTCTTTTTGATGGCAAGAAAAGATCAGCTCAAAATATTCTCTCAGTTTTGGACCACTTACACAACATCTCTGGTTTGCAAATCAACTTGGAGAAGTCAGATCTTTACACGGCAGGTTTGAGTGCCAATAGTCAGTCCCAGTTGCTAGCCTTGGGTTTCACTTATGGTTCTCTCCAGTAAGATACCTAGGACTCCCTCTAATGCATAGAAAACTGCGTAAAGCTGGCTATGACCCTCTGATAGATTCTATTTCTTCTAAGTTTAACCACTGGGCAAATAGAATCTTATCATTTGCTGGTAGATTAGTACTGGTTAAGTCAGTCATATTTAGCATTCTTAATTTTTGGTTCCCAGCTTTTAGAGTCCCTCAAAACTGTCTCTCTATGCTCAAAAGTATGTGCTCTAGATTCTTATGGGCATGTGATATATCAAGACAAGGTGGTGCAAAGATTTCCTGGACATCTCTCTGCCTGCCTAAACCAGAAGGAGGACTAGGACTCAGGGATTTCAAGGCTTGGAATACCACACTATTACTAAAACTAATTTGGCTTCTTTTTTCCAAAGCAGGCTCAATGTGGGTGGCTTGGAACAAAGAAACAAGATTAAAACAAGTCAGCTTCTGGTTTTTAGAGCCTTCCTCCTCAGACTCCTGGAGCTGGAAATCATTATTAGCCCTTCGGTTTGAAGCTAAACGTTTCTTGAGATGCAATCTTGGCAATGGTAAGGAAGCCAGTTTCTGGTTTGACATATGGCTCACTAATGGTACCACATCTCTATGGGAACTTATGGGACATCACGGTCCATCTTCATCTGGAATCAACAAGGACAGTAAGGTTGCTGATGTTGTGAGACAAGGTAACTGGATTCTTCCATCCTCAAGATCCAGAAATCCTATCTTTTCTCTCATAAGAACTACTCTATCATCCATCCAACCCCCTCTGCCTACAGCAGACTCTGATTCTTACTTCTGGCTCACATCTTCTACTCATCCTAAGATCTTCAATACGGCCAACACATGGGATTTGATTAGACCTCGAGGCCCATCCCTTCCATGGACCAGTATTGTCTGGTGATAGTAGGGATTTTAGGTGTTCAAACGCTATCAATTCCTATTTACACTATCATAT
>OVBE01003497.1:0-26651 GCA_900406425.1 Iberis pinnata
AAATATATATATATATATATTTTTACTCTTCCAATTTTATACTATTAATCTTTTACAAAAATTATATATTTTTAATATTTTAATCTTATAAATTATGTTTATTATAAAATCAATATTTTCCCTTAGTTATTATGCTTGTATTATGTAGTTTTCATTTAAAAGAATAATACCTTTTTTGTTATTCTATTAATTAAGAAAAATGTTAAATAATAACAGGAAATTTTTCATTAGTTTAAAATACTACGTTGACACATGTTATAATCCTAATTAACTATGACATATGTCACGATTGCATCAATTATAATCTTTTTTACGTGTCGCGGTCACGTAAAACGTGTTCCAGTTCATATAATAAGATATGTTGTTTTCTTAAAACAGGGAGATCCGATTGATTGGGTGAGTACTCATAGGTATCATCACCGATTTACGGATTCGGATCGTGATCCACATAGTCCTAAAGAAGGTTTTTGGTTCAGTTATCTTCTATGGATATATGACTCTACCTATCTATATCAAAAGGTCATGATTTCTATGGATACTCTTCTTCTTTTCTAATGTTATAAATCATCTATTTATAACCAAAGATCCAAACTTATATATACAGTGTGGAAGAAGAACAAATGTGGATGATTTGAAGAGGCAGTGGTATTATAGGTTTCTTCGAAAAACGATAAATTTTCACATAATAGGAATGGGTCTTCTTCTCTTCTATCTTGGTGGTTTCTCCTTCGTTACTTGGGGAATGGTACTTCAAAACTCTATACCTGTTCTGATTTTTACAAAATGAAGTATAGTCCTACTAGGTGCAAATCAGGTTTCAAACGTATATTAGTAATAAATAGTAGAAGTAATAATAGTTAATTTGGTGGGTGATGTACGTAGGGTGTTGCAATAACACTAGGAATGCACGCGTCTTTCCTCATAAACTCACTTTGTCATATTTGGGGCAGCCGAACTTGGAATACCAATGACACTTCACGTAATGTTTGGTATGTAATCTATATTATTAATTGGGAAGCATTTTTTAAGAAAAACTTTTAATTTGTAAAAATTAACTATGCAATGCCATTATCAAGAGATTTTGGTCTAATGGTTGAGACATTCTTTAGAGTGTTCAAGGTCACTAGTTCAAACCCCTTGGAGGAGTGATTTATTCCTTAAATAGGTATTATCAACGGCTGGCTCCGGGCACCGGGGGAGATTATGGACCAAAGGCTCGGAACTCCCACGGTTTATCAAAAAAAAAAAAAAAAANAAAATTTTAATAGAAAATTTTATATTTCTCCTTAAATATGGAACTTAACTTTAAAATTAAAATATAAAAACTACATATACATTCATCTCCTAGAAACATGGTATTAAAATTAAAATATGCTAATAAGATAAATAAATAAATAAAATTATTTGGTAAAAAATGAAAACCGTTTTAAAAATTATTTAATAACATGACTAAATGAATAAAACAATACATATATTTTATAATTATTTAAAATAATAAATTAAATAGTATTTTCTTAATCTATATTATTATATATGTTCAAATATTAATAATATGATTAAATGAATAAAAGAATACAGATTTTATTTTAAAAAGAAAATAATATATATATGCTCAAATAATTTAGTATTTCTATGTTCTTATATTAATATGATGAATTAAGAATGTATATGTTAACACTATTATTACATACTGAATTAATATTTTAGTTGTAACAAAGTATTAAGTATTTTACTTCTTAAAAATGTATATTGATATTTAATTGAAATAAATTAGAAAAAATATTGAATGGACAAATTTAATAGCCATTGAAAAAAGATAGTAACAACTAGATATCAATAATTGAGTTTTTTTAGTAACCACAATAATTAATAAAGAAAATTTGATATCAAAGTTCTTCATTGTTATATTTTTTTCTCTCATCCCTATTTTACTATTTAATTAAAAATGTCAACTCTTCCATATAAGCATATGTATAAGAAAATATTTTTATACATAGAAATAAAAATAAAACTTAAATTACTAAAAAATATAATATGTTAAGTCTCATTTATAAATGAATACCATCTTAACAAATATACTATAAAAACACAAAAATAAAATTTTTAAATTAAATTATAAAACATTGCGCTTCATAGTTTTTTATGCTATTAAATCCACCAACTTCAGTTAAAAATGATTTTTAAGAATATATAGTGGCTATTTTTGATATTATGTTATCATATTAATTCGGGACTTAGACATTAAATAGTAATATATTATAGGATGGATTAAATAAACTTGCACTATGTATATATTACATCAAAACATAACACTAAATATAAGGGAATTAATTTTCGTATATATCAATTATATGAAATGTGTTTTTGAAAAAATATGAAGTAAGTGGGTTAAGAGTAGTTCTTTAGATCAATGGTTCTTTGCTGGTGGGATATAAAATCTTGAATTTGTAGAAGGGCATACGGGTTTAATAAGTTTGGTTAAGTAAAGCTAATATAAATTTTTATTAATACTATGTGACTTAGAAGCTAGATTTAACTATAAAAGTTATGTAGTTTAGATGAATATGCATGATACATATTTTTGTTTTGTGCATGAAAAACTATTGATTTTGGACTTATGTACATATATATTAACATAAATTATTTTACATCATGTTACTTTTGTTGACTAAAGTTCACATAAGAAACACTTTTAAAACTATAATAAGTATATTTTCACTCAGCCGATGTACATACAATCTATAACAATATAAATATCTTTAAAATTATATAGCTTTATATTTATTATTAACTTTTGCAAATTATACATAATCCCACACATAGTGCGGGTAAAATCCTAGTATAATACAAATGCACTTCAACAAAAATGTGTAAAACTACTGTTAATACAAATTTTAAATTCTAACTAATAAATATAAACTCCAAAGTTTGAATTCAAAATTTTTTTAATTCAATTTTTATATGTTTATGGTATTTTTAGAAAAAAAGAAATAATTTAATAATATTTACTGAACAATTAAGAATTTTTGTGGTATTTTGTGAAATTTTTATAACTAATCGAATATTGAATTATGAAAATTATATTTTATATAGTCATCGTTTCTGAATAAAACGCATTACAATTATCTTGATCGATTAAATTATATGGTTTTAATTTTTTGAAGGTGGCTATCTATCTTTACATTTGGGGAAAGTTGGCACAACAATCACCATGCATTTGAATCGTCGGCGAGACAAGGACTTGAATGGTGGCAAATCGACATTTCTTGGTACATTATTCGATTTCTTGAAGTTATCGGTTTAGCTTATGATGTTAAACTTCCTGCGGATGCCCAACGACGTCGTATGGTTATCGTTCATTGAACTGCGAGAACAACTACGTTCTACGTATTTGGTGGGGTGAGGAGGGGAAATTAATACGGTCTCTTTATCTACGTATAACTATTAAATATAATATAGTCTACTATAGAACATGAAATCAATATTGTAAAATAAGAGAAGCAAAAGACAGGCTTTTGCAATAGAAATATGTCGGTTTTCAGAGTTTGTAACCTAATATAAGTGTTGTGTTATATTATAATCAATGTCAGATTATTTCAGTATTTACATGAAATCAAAACCGTAAAAGGAAAAATTAGTGGCCGTCTAGAAATTATTTTGACATGGTTCAAAATATTTGGTTAACAAAATTTAAAAGTAAAAAAGGACTTAGAGGAGAATTAAACATTGGTTTAGGAGGTTCAACTAACAAGATTTATCAACTATCCTACAAATTTTTCATTTTTTTACAGGCAAAAACATTTATATCAATATTTTAGGTGGTTTATGTGACCCACATATTCCCTTACTAGGTCCGCCCATGGAAAAAATCAAAGACAGGCTTTGATGTTGAGTTCAAAAGTCGGAGCGTAAATTAAAAAGGAAAATATATATATATATATATATATATATATATATATATATATGACTATTATTATTTTAAAACCTAAGGAAAATATTTTCTGGACAATTACAGAGAAAAAACATCAGATTCTCGTGGCGTGGAAATCAATTCTTTGTATGAGCCATATGCCACGAATGTTTACTCCTGTAAAAATTAGAAATGAAAAGAGAACTTCTTTTTGGTGGGATCATTGGATACCACTCTATAGGCTGCTGGACTTCATCGGGTTGGACGGTCCATCCACGTTGCACACTGAGATGCATGCATTAGTTACACAAGCATGTAACCACAACGATTGGCTTCTTCCATGCCCTCGATCAGATGTTGCTCTAGCGTGGGGCCCATCCTGAAATTTTTGAGGTTTAAAACAAAATTAAAAAGTTGATTAAACCAGACCTATATATAAAGAGGCATATAGGCCAATGTTTCATTGACCTATGCTCAGAATCAGTCATGTTCTAGCCCTGCAGACTCATCTCTCAAATGCCACTTGCCTTCTCTCAACGATGATGAAGATGTAGTAATTTGGTTCCCCGAGCTAAACCAGTAATGAACGTTTTAGGGCTGGGCATTCGGATTTCGGATCGGTTTCGGGTCGGTTTTTTCGGTTTTCGGTTAACCGAAATTGGGAAATATAAAAACCGTTCGGATTTTTAGTCAAAATCGGATCGGTTCAGTTTTTAAAAAATTGGTTTCGGTTCGGTTTTAAGATTTTTTATAAAATTCATTGTGTATCCGAAAAACCGAAAAATCCGAAAAAAACCCGACAAAATCCGGAAAAACCAGAAAAAACCCAAAAAAATCTGAAAACCCATGTAAACCGAAAAAATTTGGAAACCTGCAACATAAAATTAAGTATGACATTAGGAATTTAGGATTATTAGTTTATGAATTTCGGTTTAATTCGGTTATCCGAAATTAATTCGGTTCGGTTCGGTTTACTGAAAAAACCGAAAGTTGTAAGAATAAAAATCCATTCGATTTTCAACCTATAAACGGTTCGGTTTCGGATCTGATTTTTTGGCTCGGTTTCGGTTTGGATTTTCGGTTTCGGTTTATTATGCCCAGTCCTCGAACGTTTTCTTGTTGAAAAAATAATATGACTCAATTATTTCCCAATTTGATGTAACATAGAGTGTTTTTTATATTAAAAATTAAAGTAAATTTACAACTTGTTTGCTTCTAAATGATTTATCTCAAAAAAAAGTCTCAAAAGAATAGTTTTTCTCCTTTAAAAAAAAAAATCACTCAATACATGAGAGCACAACTCTCTTTTTAGTTTCTCCGGATCTTTGCTCACAAAAGTCTAAAAAGAAATCTGCGCCATTCTCTCTTTTTAACAACCTTTTAGTTGAGAGAATCTCTCTTAACTTAATATTCACCAAGATCTATTTTTTCATTTATGAATCTTTGAGAAAATCTTCCATAACAACTCCATATCTCAATACTTGGATATGAGTAAAATTTTTAAGCTTCGCACCATCTCTTCATAAATTCATGCTCAACTCGTTTTGCCACGTTATCCATGTTTACTCATCAAATTCATATGATGTTGGAACACATAAGAATATGTTCCAACAATCTCGTTATATATTCCAATAATCCACACTCTTACATTCTTCCCATTTTTAACAGATTTTTTCAATCCAAGCAACGTGTGAAAAGAATTGGACGAAAGGAAAAACAATACCCACACACACATCCATTTGTGATACTAAACTCAAAATAAATAAAGTGTCATTTGATGGTATTTTACTTTTGTGATAAATAATAGTTCGGATATATATCAACTTTGACAAAATCCTTCATCTTAATTTTCTAAAATTTTAAATAAAAATCCAAGAATAAAAAGCTAAATACTCTGATTTAATTTTGGATTGTATTAGAACGGAGAAAATATAATTTTCATATGTAATTTTCTGGATCTTTAGCACCACACAAATTATATAGTTGGGAATTCTATATGTTATGGATCAACTAATTTAGTAATTTAAATTTTTTACTACATTAAATAATAAGTTCACCACATAAATCATACGAGTAAAGTCCTTCACTAACTCCTATAATCAATTATACTCCCTCCGTTTTTTAAATATTGTCATTTTAGACTTTTAACATATATTAAAAAATTTTGTGTTTTCCATAAAAAATAACATTAAACATTCTAAATCAATCAATAAAAAAGTACTGCAATTATTCTATTGGTCAGAAAAGTCAGACTCATTCTATTTCTGCATTGAAAACTTAAAACGACATTCTTTTAAAAACAAAAAATCATAGCTAAAAAGACAACCTTTTAAAAACGGAGGGAGTAGATGATTTGATATTATAATATTTGTATATGGATTTGAATTAAAGAAAATAGATGTAGGTTTATGACAATTTTATACTGATTTCAAATATGGTTATTAGTATTTTGTAAAGAAATATATCTAAAAACATTATATCATAATATATATATATATATTTAACAATTTCAGTTTTGCTTAATTTAGATCATACTGAATAAAACAATCTAATAATGCCAAAATAATAAGCCTTAGATATAACCAAATATTTATTATGAAATAATATTTCTTTAACAAACATATATGCATACTAAAATAATTTCGAAATAATAGTGACACGTCAATATTTGAATCAAAATATTGGAATTAAAATTTTAATTTAGTAAAAACTTTAAAATCGAAAATGGCATATTTTATTAAGGAAAAAACATATATCAACCATAGTGAGGATTATGAGGATTAACTTGAGAGCTCCACTGGCAAAACTTACTTCTCATTTAATTGTAAAGATAATTTTAGTATATAAAATGTAAATAATTTGTTCATTTAATATGTTTGCAATATATAATTATACTTTCGTATTCAATAATTAGTTAATTTAATTTATATATACAATTATATTTTAGTTGTCTGTGGGGACAGGCTCTCAAAATCAAAGCGTAAAATGTCACAAGACACGCTAGCTACTTTTGTCTTATTGCAAAATAAGTAATTGCATTATCATGAGTTGGTTATTATTTGATTCACTCCACACCATTAATTATTTTATTTTTTTTGTCAACTTATTATATTTAACTTAGAGGAAGTACAAATCCATAAAAAGGCAGATTGAGTCCCACCAAGGGAAAGTTACAGACCCATAAAGGACAAATACTCTCACATGGAGAGAAAAAAACTACTTCGAAATGGAGTTTTTTAAAAAGTCCCGAAGGACTGCGGTTCTTAGAAAGAAAAGTCTTTCTAAACCGAGATAGACAACCCCTGATATCCCTAGAAAGCGGTCTAAAACTGTTACAGGAGTTTTGCACCGGAGACACACTTTTACAGATTTGTACCCTCCTAAGTAAATACAATGGAAAGACAATATAAACTATATAGAAAGACAAAATACAACAAAATTTATTATATTTAAAATGGGTCTGAACCAAAATAGGCAGCCCAATAAGAGGCTGCCACAGGCCCATGTCGAAGCCCAAACAAAGGAGAAGAACCCTAAGCGTGGAGTGACTTCGCGCGCCACCAGTCCGAGAGCCACCAGTCCCTAATCCGGCGAAGCAAGTCGCCGGCCACCATGCAAGGCCTCCATCAGAGAGAAAGATGCACTCCGGCCACAGAAACTTCATCCTATGAAGGATCGACAACAAAAAGATTTCCGATCGCCGGTCAAATCCCGATCTCAGTAACCACCATCGAAACTTCAAAAAGAGTACCGCGAAACCGACAAAAGCTTCTCAAGTGCTAATTCGCCAACAATCTAGATCGGCTTCATAAAACAAAGAACAAATGAAAGTACTTTGCTGGTCATAGAACGAAAAAGCAGAGTAGAAGAGAAGGCATGCATGACGGATGCAAATACTCCAATGGAAGATTTGATAGAGAAGACAATCGATCTCAAGAGATGACGACGACAAAGAGAAGAACCGGTATAAACAGAAGAAAAAAGAAAAAGAGGAGGGGCCGCTAGGCGCCGGCGGTGAGACCGGACACCAGCGGCAACGGCGACAGAAGAAGAGATTCAGATGCGGTGAAGAGAGAGGGTAGAGAGAGGGAAGAGAAAAAGCTTCCCACACCATTAATTATCTAAAACAAAAATGTAGTTTTTATTATATTATTCGATCAATTTTCTCACTCTTGACAACAAAAGAAAATCATCTCTATCTCAATTTTCATATGCCAACATTAAATGACTTTATATTTGATCGACTTATGCCGTCTGCTTCTTTTGATTTGTGCTTCGGTTGATCGAATTAGAAAAGTTAACATTGACCTAGCTAAGTGTTTAACCGGTCTTCGCAATATGTTTTCTGGACGCGGTCAATTAGACAAAAGGGTTCGACGACATATTTAATATAATATAAATTATTACACTTGTAAGTTTGACTAGATAAAGCTATTTGACTATAGCATTTTGATACTAACTTTTTAACTTTTGGCTGTGAATGGACAAGGTTGAACTAATTTGGCCTTCAAATTGTATATGGTCGAGATGTTCCAAGTTAATACTCCCTAATGATCGAGCTAGTGATAGCCGAAGTACTCCAACTTGTTATCGTTGTTTCACATCGTCGATATTGGCGGTTTCTCTCTCTATCTCCTCTCCGTCCCTTTTTCCGACCCCCTCTCCGAATTCCCCGACAATCTATTTATACTACTCTACGTCTGACTAGGTCCCGTCACATCATGAACAGTTATGGGACAGGTGTCCGTACCAGGTCGAGTCCATGCATGCTGACTTTGGACCTTTTTCTGGGCTTTCATTATCAGTGTTGGGCCTTTTCAGAGGATGTCAAACCCTGGCCCAACAGTTACTCCCCCCCCCCCAAGTTGACCTAAGATTGGTCGACTGGAACTACCTAGCCGAAGTATGTCTATCTTGCTTAAGACTAGACGAGGTGACTGATACGTAGCTAATGAATGGAGTGGGATTTCTATCGCAAGTACTTGCATAATTAAATTCGTTCGATCGCCGAGGTGGACTTAGATCGGTCGTCGGGGTTGCTGGTCTTGATCAATCGACGAGGCATGATTTCACCACAGCCAATCGCCGAGGTTGGATTATCCTGAATTAATCGACGAGGTGATTGATTATCTTGATGAGTTCGACGCAACATTAACTCATTGAGCTGGTGATTTGGGGGCGATGGACTCGACGAGGTGGTTGATTGACGAGGTGATGCTGTTTAATTGATAAGGCATCGATTTTCTATGATTGTTCGACGGAGTGGATTCTAACTGGTATCGACGAGGTAAAAGAGTCTAATTACACAAATCTTGAAGCGTTTCGACTTTTCGTGTAGGCGACTTTTCACATTCCACGTCAGCCCTTATAAGGGTCCCTTTCCCATTTATGTCTTCATCTTTCTTCTACGCCCACACGTATCATCTCTCTCCCCACTCTCTTCAATTTCTCTCTCTAGGTTATTAGGAGTTTTGCAATATTTTTTGTTTTTTCCCGCCGTTTTTGTCGTCTCCGGCCAATTTTCGTCACTAGACGTTTTACTCCCGACTTCTCGGCACGTGATGTCCAGCGATCTTCAACTCTTGTTAGAAAAAGAAGAGGTTATGTCTAACGAGGTGTGTTCGACGACGAGATCAAGGAATCTACAGATCGTCCAACATCCGTCCAGCCCCGAAGTGGATGCTCCCAATCAGCTTGTCGTTGCTGAAGCATCCTTCGAAGAGGTATATATTCTCCCACTTATAGAGTTGGGACCTTTTCCCGACAAGGCAGGTTCTTCTGAAGTGGATCTTGAGGAGGGCGATTACTTCACAGGGTCACGTCCATCAAAGATGACGCATGAATCGTTGGCCGCCCTATGTTTACTGTGCAGGATAGACGATACCAACCTTGAATTCAGGGTCCCGCAGTTCTTCGAACGGTCGTGGTCTCCACCAGAGGGATACTTTACGCTCTTCGAAGACTACTTCACCGATGCTAATCTGTGGTTCCCACTGCTTCATCTATTGATGGCATTCTGTGCTCAGCGACGCATGGCCGTCTCGCAACTATCGACTATTTTTTCCTTGTCTGGTTTCATTTAGACGAGAGCATTTGTCTTACCCCCGGAAATCAAAGATGTCTTCTGATTTTATGAAAAGTTTGAGAGAAAGTTCCCTGAAAACCCAGGCCAAGGCTGGTACTCAGAAGAATGATCTGATAGCCGGTGCTAGAGCTGAAAAGAAAGGAGCCAAAAGACCGTTGAAGATGAAAACTCTAGTATCTACGGCAAAAGTGGCTATTGAAAATAGGAAGAAGGAGAAAGAGATAGAGCAAGCCAAGTTATCTCAACAGCTTCAAAAAAAACTGGGATTACAAGCTGTTGCGGCGAAGGCTAAAGGCAAGGCACATGTTGTGGCCCCGAACCCAAAGAAAAGGACCATGACAGGATAGCTGAAGGGCGTGGAAATTGGAAAGGATGTTGCTCAACACACTAATCCAAGTCATGTCATCAACTTGGTCGATGAAGATAATCCGGCTGCTGGCGGAGTTGACAACATGTACGTCAATATTGAAGACCTGTTCGACGATCATGCTGAGGACGAGGGTGCTCTTCAAAATAGGCCCCATCGAGACCCTATTCCCTTTTCCTCTTCTTACCTTGATGCAGCCGGGCTGGTTAACAATGTCGAGGCATGCGCTGAACTAATCCGATAAATTCCATGACTCAATCGCCCGGTACCGAGTGTGTCCAGCTCTCCTTCTTTGGACATGTTCAAGACCTACGCCTCATATGGCATCCAAGTAAGCTTTCTCATTCATACCGCATCTGTTTACGATTGATTTGCTAAGTGATTTTTCGAATACAGTTTTTTGCTGCGGTGAACGCTATGATCACTATGTACGACTCTAAGCTGACGAAGACTACGTCCTCTCTCGACGAGCTCAAGAAAATCATTGACCAATGCAATGCTGCTGTGGCATTGGACGCGAAAAAGAGGAAGGACTTGAAAGTCGAAGTCACTAGTCTGAAGCTGCAGATAGATAACCTTAACGAGTAGAACATCCGCGTCACTAAGGCGGACAGAAGTCAAAGATATGAGTTTAAAGAGGAAAGGAGTCGTTTTCTTGAAGAGAATGCTAAGGTTAGGGACGAGCTTGCCGTAGTGAAAGAGAATTTGGGATTAGAGAGAGCTGTCGAGATGCTCTGATTTTGAATAAAGGGCAGCAGATGCAAGAGAAATGCGCTGCTCGATTCGAGAGGATTCGACGTCACCTAGATAGACGCAATGCAGCTGAGACGGCGACCAAGAACCTCGAGACAATTGAAGAAATGCTCGGTGTTATGGGGATCATCAAAGACATGGGTTGTTCAGTGCCGGAGGCTATTGTGGAGAATTTGCAAAAAAGCCTCAAGACCTGGAAGGATAAGTTGAACGAGGTAGAGGTTTTTCCTCTATCAGACGAAGACTTAGGAGTCTCTATAGTGATTAATGAATCAGCATCGAACCACAAACTTCTCTCTCAAGAAGAAGTCGGGCGGCTCCGCACCAGCGGGATTGAAGCTTCAACTCCAGAGCTCACCACGAACAAGACCCCCCCCCAAATGCTCCGGCTTAATCCTGTTTTTAACTTAGATTTTTTTGTTTATTTTGTCGGACTCCTTAGTTTTTATGATCGTCTACTCTTGTTATTAACTTATTTTTGGCGCCTTGCTGCGTATTTTTGCCGAGGGATTAATAGACGAGGTCTTTTTGCAACAATTTCGTGCCATACCGATTTACAAACTTTAGTATTTTTGCCTTCTTCGACGGGAATACTTTAGACCAGCAAAACCGTAACTGGACTTCGGTGATCAAATCCTTGATCTGTTTGAGCTTGACGAGGCTTTAGCTCGTTTGAGATCGACGAGGCTTTAGCTCGCATGAGATCGATGAGGATTTAGCTCGTTTGGGATCGACGAGGCTTTAGCTCGTTTTAGATCGACGAGGCTTTAGCTTGTTTCAGATCGACGAGGCTTTAGCTCGTTTGAGATCGACGAGGCTTTAGCTCATTTGAGATCGACAAGGCTTTAGCTCGTTTGAGATTGATGAGGCTTTAGCTCGTTTGAGATCGACGAGGCTTTAGCTCATTTGAGATCGACGAGGCTTTAGCTCGTTTGAGATCGACGAGGCTTTAGCTCGTTTGAGATCGACGTAGTGCCAATGGTTTTTAACGGAGCCCTTAGTAGGGTGACCTACTCCCCCTTCAAAAATTTAAACGAGAAAAGCTGAAAGTAGATAAGGTTCTTATTTGTTAGTAGTTGCGTCTTCTTATACTACGAAGACTGCCTACGTACCCATTTTAGAAGGATTAAGCCAGACGTAGTTCTTAGTACAACAAAATCAAGAAGATTAAAGGTAAAGTTTGAGATGTCGGCCATTCCAAGGTCGTGGTAATCGTTGTCCATCGAGTGTGGTTAGCTGGTAGATGTTTGGTGCGATGATTCCAGTAACTTCATACGGTCCTTCCCAATTGCTTCCCAATTTTCCTGCCCCATGCTCCCTTGTATTTTCGAAAACATGGCATAGTACGAGGTCTCCAACCACATAATGCCTAGGTTTGACATGTTTGTTATAATGTCGCGCTGCCACTTGTTGATAATGTTACATACGTAGTAGTGCTTGGTCTCGTAGCTCTTCAAGTTCATCGAGCCTGTCTATAAGATCATTTGAGACTTTGTAAGAAAAGTTCATGTGTATATATTAGCAAAGAACATAAAATAAATAATGAAAGGTTTTAATAACGTCGAGCATGCCTTGCATTAGATCGGTGTTGAGGTCGCCGTATTGTGGTAACATCATTCATCTCAAGCTGTAAACGTTGACTTCAGCGGGGATCATACCTTCAACACCATGTGAGAGGGAAAAAGGGGTTGCGTTGGTCGATGATCAGGGTGTTGTGCGATATAACCAGAGGACGCCGTCCAATTCGTCAGCCGAACATCCTTTCTTCTTTTCTAGTCGTTTCTTAAGGCCATCCACAATGGTCTTATTAATTGATTTAGCTTGTCCATTTCCTTGTGGGTACCGGGGCGTTGAGTGACTGAGCTTTATCTTCCACTTTTTGCAAAAACCTTCAAACCTGTGTGAACAGAACTGAGTGCCATTTTCAGTCACGATCTTATAAGGTAGACCGTGACGACAAATAATATTCTTCCATACGAAGTTCTGGACCTCGGCATCTTGAATTTTAGCATAAGCTTCTGCTTCTACCTACTTTGAGAAGTAGTCTACCATTACCAATAGAAACTTTTGTTGCCTTGACGAAGGGAATGGTCCCACAATATCCATAGCCTACCTCATAAATGGATAAGGGGGTGACGATATTCTTAAATACTCAACCGATTGATGACTCGTCGAAGCATGACGTTGGCACTGCTCGCACTTCAGGTAGTAAGCTTGACAATATGAAACCATAGTCGGCCAAAAGTGGCCATGACGCTTGATTTTAACTACCATAGAGCATGCACCGGAGTGGTTCCCACAGGCTCCTTCATGTGTTTTGGCCATTACGCATTTGCCTTTTTCTTTATATACACATCTTAATAACACCTTAGATATATCTCGTCGAAATAACTCCCCTTCTATCAATACATACTTTGGAGCCTTTACCCTTAGACGCCGAGCTGTCCATTTGTCAGGTGGCAAAGTACCATCTTTTATATAAGCGCATATTTCAGATCTCCAATCGCCCTCGACGGGCTCACTACCCAATATTTCCTCATTCAGAGCACTATCGTTAGAGATCATGTCCACTGCGTGTTAACCTAGTTGCCGGAGCCAAGGTGAGAGTCGCCAAGTTGTTCGTGGAGGTGTTTTCGCTCCTGGGGATTTTCACAATCTCAAGGTCATCGAAACTTTTCCTAAGATCTTGAACGAGATGAAGGTAGGACGACATTCGATCATCTTTTGCCTCGTAATCACCCCTACACTGGCTGACAACGAGTTGGGAATCGTAATAAGCGCGGACTTTCTTTGCCCCCATACTTTTCGCTAGAAGGAGTCCGGCGAGAAGTGCTTCATACTCAGCCTCGTTGTTCGAAGCAGCAAACTTAAGTTTGATAGATTGCTAGACGATTTCCATTGTTGGAGATTCGAGGTGAATTCCAACTCCGGACCCGTTTGATCGCGACGAACCATCAACATACAGTTTCCATGCTCCTGCTGCATCGGGAACAAAGAGCTTGGGGGTAGTTCGACGAGAAAGTCTGCAAGAGCTTGAGACTTGATACTAGTCCGACTATGAAATTCAATATCATACTCGCTAATCTCAATGGCCCATTTTGCCATTCGTCCGGACTGACTTGGGCTATGCAAGATGGCTCGCAGTGGCTTAGTGGTTATTATTGTGATTGAATGGGATTGAAAATAGGGCCTGAGTTTCCGAGCGCTGACAACGACTGGGTAAGCCAACCTTTCCAGCATCGAATATCTCGTCTCTGCCCCATCAAGCACCTTACTGATCTAGAATATTGGTTTATGTTCACCATGATCATCCCTTACCAGAACCCCACTGACATATGCAGCCGAAACGGAGATGTAAAGCAATAATGTTTCCCCGTCGAGAGGCTTTGCCAAGATAGGCGGGGTTGAGATATATTCTTTGAGCTTCGAGAATGCTTCTTCACATTTCTCGTCCCAGTTAAATGACTTGTTTCATTTGAGAAGTTGATAGAAAGGAAGGCACCGCTTCGTCGATCGAGATATGAACCTGTTTAAGGCAGCAATCCTACCCGTCAACCGCTGTACTTTCCTTATATTCCGAGGGGATGGCAAGTTGATAATGGCAGAAATTTTCTTAGGATTGGCTTCGATCCCTCTTTGGGTTACGACATAGCCGAGGAACTCACTAGATTTTACGCCAAACGTACACTTAGCTGGGTTGAGCTTCATTCCGTACAAATTAAGAATTTGAAAACAGGTTCGTAAATGCGATACATGATCAGACGCCAAGGTGCTCTTTACAAGCATATCGTCTATATAAACCTCCATGGTCTTGCCTAACTGGGACGAGAACATTTTGTTAACCAACCGTTGATATGTTGCTCCAGCGTTTTTCAACCCGAATGGCATAACTTGATAATAGTATATGTCGCGGTCAGTAATGAAAGAGGTTTTTTCTTGATCGTTTGGGTGCATCATAATCTGGTTATAACCAGAGAACGCGTCCATGAAGGAAAGTAACTCATTTCCTGCTGTGGCCTCGACTAGGCGATCTATGTGTGGAAGTGAAAAACTATCTTTTGGACATACCTTGTTTAGATCGGTGAATTCAATACAAACTCTCTATTTCCCATTCTTCTTTTTGACCACCACCGGGTTGGCTATCCATTCAGGATACTTGACCTCGACTATGGAATCAGCCTGTAGCAACTTTTCGACCTCGTCATTGACCGCTTGGTCTCGTTCGACCCCTAACTTCCGGCGTTTCTGCCTGACATGCTTCATAGTAGGGTCGACGTTGAGCTCGTGATACATGACTGATGGGTCAATACCTGTCATATCGGACATCGACCATGCGAAAGTACTTACATTGCTCTTTAGAAACGAAATAAGTTCGTCTCGAATACTTTTTTCCAGAAAATGACCGATGTTGGTGCGCCGCAACGGATCACTATCGTCAATGGAAACTTGGTCGACGGGCTCCAAGGCTGCAGTGCAGTGCTTGGTTATCGACGATGGTCCTGGCGTATCATCGGGCTTCATCGATAGTTGCTATGCTTCCGACTTCTTGCGGGCTTTATGCTCGACTATAAAGCAAGTCTGCGCATCTTGCTGATTCTCCCTGGCTATCTTAGTTCCTTTTGGAGTCGGGAACTTTAGACATTGATGATACACGGATACCACGACATTCATCATAAATAACCATGGGGTACCCAAAATTGCATTAAAAACTGGATGCTCGTCGACAACCAATAACTTAAAATGCGGGTTACGCCCATTATGCTCAGTGGGAGTTTGATACTTCCCGCCGCGGTAACCGTCTCACCGCTGAAGCCTGTGAGTATTTGAGATGATGGTTTCCATTTTGGTGAGAGTCTCCTTAAAGATAATGTTCACCAAGATTCCTGTATCTATCAATACCCTGGAGACTACGCAATCTTCAAACATCGGCTCAATGACGAGAAAATCATTATGTGGTACGTCTACTCTGTTTGCGTTTGACTGTGTAAATTTGACCAAATCCTCATCTACACCAATAGCCGAGGTACTGGCTACTGATACTGACGCCCTGCGTTCCAATTTCTTGATTGCCCTGACAGAGTCGTTGCATTGCCTTAGTCCACCCATTATCACATTGATTCGCCGACGTGGTATGGGCTGGACCTCGTCGTTCACATCTTCTCTATCCCTCTTCGGTGGCTCCATGTCTGGGCCAATCGGGGGTCTTTGGAGATTGTTTCGTTTGACCATGTCTGGGCGAATATTTGTTGTATTTTGCTTGAAACCACCTCGATGCCCAGTCCAAGGGGAATTCTGCTTTTGAGTTGACTAACCATACTACTTTAAAACCATATTCTTTAGGTGCCTACATTCATCAGTGTTGTACCCTGACCTTCCATGAAATTCACAGAAAGATTTTGGGTTATCGTCTGTTCATCTAGGCATGGTATACGCCTGACTCCCTTGTCCTTGGACATAATGGATCACGTCTTTCTTCTTCTCAAAAGACTTAGTATAGTGTTGACGAGGTTCCATGTATTCATCCTTGTCCTTGTGAATCTGACGTTCTTTTCCATGGATCTTGGTCATCTTGGCTTTTTCTTCTTCTGCTTCGATGAAGCAACTGGCACGATGCAGGTCGTCTTCTAACGTTTGAGGCTGATTTAAGACGAGCTCTTCCCGGAAACGCGACTCATACCACAAAGAGTTTTGCAAAGCTGCGATCGCCGCCTTATCAGGTACAGTTAACCGAGAAGCTATTCTCTTGAATCTTTCAATAAAGATTCGCAGGGGCTCGCGGCATCTTTGGGCTAATGTCCAAAGATCTGCCGTCGAGGCTTTTTTCTCGATAAAGATTGAATAGTGCATTAAGAAAGCAGTAGAAAGCTGTTGAAAATTTCTAATGCTGCCCGGCGGGAGGCGTGAGAACCAGGTCAACGCTGCCCCACCAAGATTTTCCTCGAAGAATTTGCAATACCCAGCATCCTTCTCGGTCGGGCTAAAACGTGCCCTTCCCACAGCTATCGTAAATGCAGTGAGATGGTGACTAGGGTCAGTGTTGCCTTCTTACAGTGGGAGCTTAATCTTAGCAACATGGCCGAGCTGGGCATCGGTTATTTGCTTAGTGAATGGGGTCCGCTGAGTTTCTTCGACGATGCGCTCAATTTCCGGGGCTGAACTTATAGCTCGGTGCACCTGCGAGCTCATCTCGCGTATCTGTGCCTTCAGAGCAATAATTTCATCTTGACTGGTCTGGGCACTGGCAGATGGTTCTGGTGTCTTGTCATTTAGACTAGTCGGGGTAGGCTGCAGCGTTGCACTGGGCGTACCGAAGAGAGTGTTGTTGAGGTTATCCAGACGGACCCTCCTTTCACTTTCTGTGAACGCAGCTTCAAACCTAGCTCGGAATTCACTTGCTTCTCTAGCTTGATCATCGAGGCGTTGAATGATTAATCGATTGGTTTCTGATTGACGAGCTTCTACTTGAGACTGTGCTTCGACTACCTCGTCGGGTATAGCTTCGTCATTTTTAGCCATTATCCTGCCGTCTTGGACCCTCGGTCTTTAAAGATTATTTCCCACAGACGGCGCCAAATGTTTAACCGGTCTTCGCAATATGTTTTCTGGACGCGGTCAATTAGACAGAAGGGTTAGACGACATATTTAATATAATATAAATTATTACACTTGTAAGTTTGACTAGATAAAGCTATTTGACTATAGCATTTTGATACTAACTCTTTTAACTTTTGGCTGTGAATGGACAAGGTTGAACTAATTTGGCCTTCAAATTGTATATGGTCGAGATGTTCC
This sequence comes from Iberis pinnata, assembly GCA_900406425.1. Lineage (NCBI taxonomy): Eukaryota > Viridiplantae > Streptophyta > Magnoliopsida > Brassicales > Brassicaceae > Iberis > Iberis pinnata. The sequence continues at coordinate 17,908 of OVBE01003497.1, forward strand.
AAGTTAATATTCCCTAACGATCGAGCTACTGATAGCCGAAGTACTCCAACCTGTTATCGTCATTTCACCTCGTCGATATAGGCGGTTTCTCTCTCTATCTCCCCTCCGTCCCTTTTTCCGACCCCCTCTCCGAATTCCCTGACAATCTATTTATACTACTCTATGTCTGACTAGGTCCCGTCACATCATGAACAGTGACGGGACAGGTGTCCGTACCAGGTCGAGTCCATGCATGTTGACTTTGGACCTTTTTTCTGGACTTTCATTATTAATGTTGGGCCATTTCAGAGGGTGTCAAACCCTGGCCCAACACTAAGACATGACCTCAAGTCATAGAAATGGCCAAAAACATGGCTAGGAGAGAAAAAAAAAAAGAAATCTAGAGAAATCCACCCTCGTCACTACGTCACACTTCGTCAACTTGTCAAACACAAGTTAACTCGTCAATCCTCGTCACATCTCTTCTGCTCGTCACTTCGTATCCCCCTGCTGCGTCGGCTCTTGATAAAAGAGCGTCAAAAAATCATGACTAGTCGAGTCTCCCAATCAAAAGAACAAATTTCTACAAATTGACAAAGGGATGTCTATATTCTTTTTGAATTTTTGTCCTATTTCGTTCTATTTAATACCAAAAGGAAAAGTCAAACAAAATATAGCCATTATTTGATTCTATAATGGTTTAACCGGTTGGAATTCGTAATAATTTATAACGCTTTATAATTATCATTATCTCTTTTCTCTCTTGGGTTTCATTATTATTTTCTTAAATCTCTACGTTTAATCAACACACATGTAATTATATATGCCCTAACATTATTTTAACATTAACGACAGACTAATGGGCCAAGCCCAAATTTAAAGTGATTCATAATCACTTATATGTAGCAAGTTAACTTATATATACTCTTTTTCACAAAAGAAGTCGTCTTTATTAAGGATATGATGAAAGAAAAGAAATAACAGACAAAAGCCTGCAATTTTTGCCTAGACAAGCACAAAAATTCAGGAAGCATAAGCCCGCAAATATTGCCGATGGAAGCGCAATATTTCGGGAAACAAAAACTCGATAACCGAGAGACAAAAAAAACAACAAACATAAACAAAAACAGCCTCGCAACGTGAAAGTAAAGGTAAGAATAAGACGGTGGGACGAAGCTACGAAAGATAACCATCCGAATCAAAGGAAGAGGCCAACATATTGACTTGAAATCGCTAACTCCGCAAAGACCTCCTGCAATTCATAAACTACCTTCCAAATAGAAAACATGGAGACTACTAGAAGCCGAACAAAAGGGAACCAAGACGACAATGGAACACCCGATAAAGTTCGATGAGCGGCAAGGTCATAGAAGACCAGAAAGCCTAGAGGCGTCTCACCACAATAAAATAACGGTCTCAATAATGTAGAGGGCAGGAGAGGGAACCACTAACAGAGCCTTCAATCGACCGAAGACACCATCGAACGACCGTAAACTGTAGAGGCATAGGAGCCAAACGCAGCAACAAACAACCGCGAGCAAAACCAAGACCGAAAGACTAAATACACCGAAACCACAAACCCACCGAAGCTTATCCAAAACGCAGCACAACACCATACTATGAAGGAATACACGATGACCTTTAAACTGGTACAACTACCAAGGAAACGAAAACAAACCTCCCTAGCCAAACTTGCCCAAACTCTAACAAGAAGGAGAGGGGAAACTTACGGAATTCACCATCACCGGAAAAGAACACGGCGAGCCATGAACCATCAACATTGAAGCAGCGAAGACCCAAAACTGGAGGCTCGAAATCGTAAATCCGAGCCGAGAGAAGGAAGATAACGGAGAGACCCGAGTCAAGCATGACCGACCAGGAGATCAAACCGGCGAACCTAGAAAGGACCAGGACTGCGCCGGAGCAGCCGAATCAGACCCAAAATCGCCCACGCACCACCAACCCTCACCGTTGAACAGAGAAAAGCTCCACCGCGCGCCAGAAACAGAAGCCAAAAACAAAGAAGACGACCAGTAGAACTAAAGGGAAGGCGGCGCCGGCGAAGGCCCAGCGCCGCCACCGATCAAACAACAAGAAGCAAGAACCAGGAGAAAACTATTAGGGTTTTGATGAGAGCCTGTTAACTTATATATATATATATATATATTTACTTTAATTAAAAAGCATATATATTAATATATGTATTAATCCAGTATATTTATATTATACAATTTGCTTAGGTGTATGATTTTGTAGGATCATGTAATATTAGTAATGAATTCGTAGACCATAGATTATAAGCGGTTTATAGCAAAACATTATAACTACTTAATATTATATTATTGTCAAACCTTGACACTACAACTTTACCAGAGTAAGTACATAAGATTTCAGGAAATTCCCAACAATCTCCCACTTTTGTTTTTGTATCTCGATCTGAGCTTAAGGCAAAAAAAAACAGTGTCATCCTTAATAAGCCGGATCACGTTTATCGAACTCCAATTTATACTGATTAAACAAACGACTGACAATCACTTTGTTTGAGCACGACCATACATTTCACAGTAGCTTTGACTTGGCATACTCACAGCTTTAAACTAGCTTATTTCTCCTTGACTTGATGGCCTTCTTTGATTCTCCTTGAGTGAACCATTAACATTAACTTGTAGTTCCAACATAAGCAAACATGTTCCAGAACACTAATTCCTCTGAGTGATCTATAACGAACACATGCCTCATTTTTCTTTTGGAGACTACAAATGCTCATACAAGCTCCTTGGTGATCTACTCTTGTCCTTAATCACCACCGTTTGAGCTTCTTAGATTCACAAGAATCTAAAACATCTTCACATAAACTGAATTGTTTAACCAAATCATTTAAAATAGCAAACACCTTGGATTCTTGGAGTACTTTTATCTTTGTTCCAACAAAGGTTGCGAGCTTGTTCCTTTACCCATCTGCAATTCCTTGAACTTGAATCTCAAAATCCTTAACCATTTCTCATCAGCCATTAACACGTATCCATCTAACTTCTACGGCGTCTCATAGTCCTGAAAACTTAATGAGTTTGACTGTAATTACAATAGTACATGAACGTCGACCGCAACAGACTTTAACTCACTGACTCAACCTCAAAACAGCTTGAAACCCAACACTGTATCTTGGCAAATCCTTGTAAAATCCATGCACAGTCTTTGTTTTCCTCTATTTTTTTATTCCTTTGAATATGCAGATCCATAACAAACCATGAACTTCGATTAAGACTATCGCAGAGATATCTTGAGATCGCAGCAGAATTGAAATCTATGAAGTTGATGACATGACTATGAACAAAGCTTTATACCATCCTTTACTTGTTGCATAATCACAAATCATTAACAACTTCCCTTAATTCAACGCTTCTTGATCTAATCTCTTATCTTTTCCCTTCTTGTGTTCAGGCCCGTCCCTATGTAGAAAGTATGGAAACATTAATGTAGGACATTTAAATTGGGAATTTTTTTTTTGTTATGTAAATAATATTGAAAATAACTATTTAATCTCATATATTTGTTCTAACATATAGAATATATCATAATAAGTATAAATATAAATATAGTTGCTTAAATATGGAATTATAATATATCATAATTGCTTAAATATGAAATTGTAATGATCCACAATAATCAAATATCCAATTAATTCATAAAATAAAATAATTTTAATTTAAAAATTATGGTAAAAACATGTTATTTCATCTTTTCTTTCCTCTCAGCTTTTTTCTTTTATCACCAATTTTTTGTGTCGTTCTTCTCAATTCCAATTGTATCTTCGTTCGACTATGTCAAAGGAAAGATTGAATAACTTAGTTATCTTATCAAAATTGAATGTTAATGAAGAAAAAATATGTTTTAGATTTATGATTCAATTTTCTAGATTTTTATGTGATTTTAGTTTTTATTACTGTAAACATTTTTTTGAGTTGAGAAATTTTTCATTTATATGTTTTTGGTAATTTTTTATGTTCGCACAGCTCTGAACTTGAACTTGGTTGGGACACTTTGAACTGAGAGAACTTGAATTCACCTCATTTGTGTCATCTTTCACCCTGAATATTTTCTCCTCTAACTTCAACATCTTCAGCTACTAGCAGCCACTACCTGCTCTCTTGTACAAGATAAAGCTTCACTAAATAAACCGTGAAGAAACTCACCATGAGATAGATCTTGAGAAGTCTCTGTTTCTCTCTTTTACTTGAGACAAATCTGGTTCATATTAGGTTTTCTCGGTTTCTTGAAACTCAAGTTACGGAAAATTTGAATTGAATGACACAATTATTTGTTTATCTAGTTTTCAGTTAAAGTACCTGTGGGGAAGAGATTTGTACTCTCCAATCCATTATACTTAGAATGCTTGATAACACAAGCAATTAGCCAATTTAAAAGATCGATCAAGATAGAAACTAATCACGTTCCCTGGTTATACATATTCGAAACAAGCAAGAATTTAGAGACTAAGAATGAACCAATCGATAGCTCAATGGATTTCCAAGACTGCATACTCTCTTGAAGCTTCAAAGACCCTCTTCTATAGAAGCTTTAATCCGATCTCGAAGAAGAAGAGAATATCACACTTAGCAAAGAATAAAGGTTTGTTATGGTTGTTATAACCATATATTGATCTGATGGGCTTGGACCATAAAACCATAAAGAAAAAATGGCCCAGATTGCTAATCAATTAATCAATCTTGCACATACCCAAACTGAAGCCTAAAAAGCTTCTACAGATCAAAGGGACGAGTTATATAAGCCCTTCAATCTCCACCTTAGCTCACCCTTTGCCCTAATTTTATTTTGCCTCCTTCTTTTCTCTCTCTCGCCGTCACGGCGATTCCAAGAGTCTCCCTCCGCCACACGCTTCCTCTACGTAACCATGACTTAACTTTTTCGATCATCAATAGATTCAAAACCACGAGACACTGAAGCTGATAACCTGGTAAGATCTCAAAACCTCTGCCTTTCTGTAACCTTTCATCTTCTTTTAACCTTTCAACTCATGCTCTGACTAACCCTTTTCTTGTTGTCTTGCATGTAAGCGATAAAAAAAAAACAAATTTTCAGAATATCAACATAGAGATTCAGGTAAAGCTTCTTCTTTTAACTTGATTCTTCTGTGATGTTTACTAATAACATTGATTCTGACCACTTCTACTATTTGCATGTACTGAGACTTGAGATAACCGAGAGCCATGAAGCTGGAAACTTCAGATCCAGACTTAACTTTAACTTGCATGTCATCCAAGACTTCATAGACGAGGGGATTAAGAACATATCTGATGAGGCTCAAAGGTAAACCCATAAGAAACTCTTTGACTTCTTATGACTCTGAATTTTCATGGATTTTACATATCAATTAGCATCAATTCTGAGGTCTAAAATCGTGCATACATCACATTTATGGTTGATTTCATTAAGTTTAGGATTTTTAGGAATTTTCATTAGAATTTGCATATGTACGCATTTGGAAATTTTTCAGGACTTTCAGGAGTTTTCGGGAAGGATTTGTGAGATTTCAGAAAAGCAGCACTTAAAGTTGAATGGAGCAGTACTTAGCATGGAATGGACTAGATTTACCTTAGAACCAAGGCAGGATCGATCCCAACACTATGTAGGATCGATCTCAAGCACTTCTGCTTCGAAGCAGGATCGATCCCAGCTCAGCACTCTCAGGATTGATCCTGACACTCACCAGATCGATCCTATGTCTACTTCAGATCGATCTCAGATCGATCCCAACTTAGCAGGGATCGATCTCAACCTTTACGTGGATTGATCCCCCTCTTTATCTTTCAACATTTTCGGTGAAATCTCGAAAAAAGCTAAGGAAGTGCACGAAGTTGAAGCATGATTAAGAAGAGAACATAAGAGATCGATCTCACCTATGTTGGGATCGATCTCGGGCACTCAATGTCGGGATCGATCCCAATCTCAGATGCACTTTGGACGCATCTCAGCTGGATCGATCCCAAGCAAGCATCTTTAGCCTGAATCGATCGTGCATTCACCAACTCGAAGACAAACACGCTCCGACCCGACCAACTCAAATTTAGATACCACCTGGATCAAGGCCCAAGATTCAAGATAATGATTGGCATTTTTTCTTTAGTGCAAATTAGAGCTTTTCTCTGAACACTATAAAAGCCCTAATTTGTCCCCATTTGCACAAGCTTTTGGTTTTTCTTTCCTTTTTAGGTTTTGTCTTAGGTTTTCATTTCTTTAGTTTGTTATTCATGTTCTTAGTGTAAAAACCATATTTCTTTTGAGTTTTAAGTTAATCTAATGTTTTTACTTTGATTTCTTGCTTAGCCTTAGGTTGTTCTTTAGTTTGTGCATCTATATTTTTGTTTTAAGCTTTAACCTTCTGTTTTAATTTACTGTTTCATTGCTATTCTTCATTTCTGGATTTGTGTTCTTGCTGTTCTTCTTAGATCTGCATGTTTAGGTTTGAAGTTATGTTTGTTGTTTCATCTGCTTCTACTCCCATGAGTAGTGAGTAGTCATCCAAGTTCCTGAGGATGGGGGTAGATTAGGGATGATGTTCTGGGTTTGCTTAGGTACCAAAGTTGATTGTTCTTAGATCCTTTATGTTTCTCCTCAGCTTAATGCTGATTGTACTTCTATCCAGAAGGGACGAAGACCTGCTGTTAGGCCCTACAACACCGGAAGGTGAGTCATTGGAGGTGACCAGACCAAGGGGGTTTCAGAGATTCCTTTCCCCTTCTCTGTTAATAGATGTGGGAAACGAGTTAGCTAGAGTAGTAGTGGTTAATGTCTGCTAGGTAGTCACCGTCTATGACGGCAGTTGAGTCTGTGATTGCTTTGCTTGAGATTGGTTGCCAAAGAATTGGAATTGATTGTATGTATAGCTATTGTCTAGGGTCAGCTCATTGTTTAAGGTATGTTAGGTACTTAGGTAGCCCAGGATGGATTCTCAAGTCAGTTACCCTTTGTCCTCAGGAACTACTTTACATTGATTGCACTTTTACCCTTTCTTGCTTTTACTCTGTTTTGCATTTAAGTGTTTTATGCTTCTTTGTGCTTTATGCTTTTTATATTCATTGCACTTAGGACCTTTTAGCAACAAACCCCCTTTTAACATTTGACTTGACTTTAAAGCATCCATTACATCCAGATTGCTTAGTATACTCCCATTATGGATTGAAAAACCCATCTACACTACAACGATGGGTGATTGATACCCAATATGACCTCAAAATCCTATTATCAACTTCTCAGAAATATAATATTGACTCTTCATCTACTAATCAATCCTCTTTTCTTCTCATGCATGTACCTCTGAGACTTTTCTAAAGGCGAAGATAAACTTGAAAGATCACTGACACACTGAAGACCAAAACTCCAGAAACACGGTAAGCTTCTGATACGCCAACTTCATTGATTTTGCCAACTGATTTAAACTCTCTGTTGAAACCATATACTCGATTCTGACTAAAAACGTCTGAAAACTGAAACTCCACTGACTCCTTTTCGGTTTATATCTTTACTGCGAGGTGGAGAAAACGAGAAGACCATCAAGCAGCCGAGGCAAGGAGGGCCTCAAGCCATCAATTTCAATGCACACATCCCTTTTTCAAGGGTCTTAAAAGGTACGCACTTCGTGAGTAATTCTGCTAAATTTAGGCTAGCGTGATTCTTGAAAAATGAAGTAAAACCATATGTGATTGCATCTCTAATAAAATTCCACTTGACTGCAATATGTTTAGTCCTTTTGTGAAAACCACCATTTTTAGCTAAATGAATTGCACTTTGTAAATCATAGAAAATTGTAATCTTGTCTTGATTATAACCCAAACTCTCAACCGTTCCTTTAAGCCATATAGTTTCTTTAGTTGCTTCACACAAAGCAATATATTCTGCTTTTGTAGTTGAGAGAGCCACGACCTGTTGGAGTCCCGACTTCCAACTAAGTGTGTTGCCTCTGACTTGAAAAATAAAACTTGTTATAGATCTTTTTGTCAAGATCTGTAGCGTAGTCAGCATCACAATAACCTTCCACTTTAAAACTTTCACCTTTTGAAAATGTTAAACTATATTCAAAGGAACCTTTCAAATATCTCATAATCCATTTAACTGCATTCCAATGATCACGTCCAGGTTTAGACATAAACCTGCTAACCACACCAACTGAGTGTGCTAAATCTTGCTTTGAGCCAACCATGGCATACATCAGGCTTCCTATTGCGCTTGCGTATGGACCTTTGACATTTCCTCTGATTCATTTTCCAAATCTTCTTCACATAAGCTATTTAACTTGAACTGAGAACCTATTAGACTTGTCACTGATTTGCTATCAAACATATTAAACACTTTCAAAACTTTCTTTAAGTAGTTGGATTGTGAAAGTTTTAGTATTCCTTTATCTCTGTCTCTGATAATGTCCATTCATAATATTCTTGTAGCTGCTCCCAAATCCTTCATCTCAAATTCACTCATTAGACTTCTCTTTAACCTCCAAATTTCAGCCAAATCTTTTGAAACTACAAGCATATCATTAACATAAATCAATAGGTAGACTTTCTCTGAACCTTTCATGTACACGCACTGATCATATAAACTCTGCTCAAACTTATGATCCTTCATGAACTTATCAAACCTTTTATTCCACGGAATAGGAGACTACTTTAATCCATACAAAGACTTCTTCAATAGACACACTTTATCTTCCTTAGTTTTGAAACCCTCAGGCTGCTCCATATATATATATA
>OVBE01003498.1:2237-26216 GCA_900406425.1 Iberis pinnata
CCCCCCCCCCCCCCCATCTTGCTTCTTATTGTCATCAATGAGAACTGTAATTAATAGTCATTGCAATCATAGGTGTCAAATCTAGTTCGGGATGCAATTAACTCACTAATTCTATTATAATCAAATTCAGTCTAAGCAATTCAAAGTTTGGTTGAGTTCATTAATTACAATGTGCATATATTGAAAATCGACAAATAATTAAGCCAAAAAGATACTAAAGATTGAACTAATAATGTAATGATAAAAAGCTAAACAAACATGCAAAGGTAATCGACTCGGGTGATCAAATGATATCCTATGATGCTCAATGCTAACATTAACAGCTAATCCTTGGTCTAAGATTCTTATGGATAGACTAATCCACTCTCGTGGCACTAATCCTTTTTCTAATCATGCGATTTAAACAATCTCTTGGCTAATCAACAAAATTAATAAGCATTGAGCTCTAATCTATAACAAACCACTAAACTAACTAACACAATCTCTTGGCTTGGATTCATTTAGCATTCGATTTCTGGTTCAGGAATTTTATCGAGCACCTTTCGGGCGCAATTCATCCTAAGGTCTAAACTTGATTGATCAATTCAATTCTAGCATTCACAACATCAATTGAATGAAGATTTAAGATTTATAAGTCCTAAACATCAAATTCCACCACCTAATCATCCTAATCTACCTAACCCATTTTTTATTTAGAACTACTCACTAGCCATTAGGAAAACATAAATTTTAAGAGTGGAATTATGTTTAACCATGATTAGATTCAATGAAAGACAAGAAGATAAACAAAAAATAACACAAGAACCAAATTCAAACTCAAATAGTGATTCAAAGGATTACAAAGAGTTTAGAGAAAAACTTAAGATAAAAATGAAATTAGGTTTACAAGATCCTTTAATAGTTTTTTTTTGTCTTTTGGGGGTCCATATCGGCCGGTTTGGCCGATACATATGCCTTGTATGATTCCTTCGCAATCGGTACTGGCTGGACACAACCGGTACACACTGGCCGATAGGTGTGTATCGGGCCATGTGTACCGGCCACATTTGGTTGGTATGCTTTACTTGTGGCTTGCATCGGCTGGATCCAACCGATACACCATGGTGGATACATGTGTATCGGTTGATGGGTATCAAGATTGGCTCTTCAGGACTTGTATCGGCCAAAGGGACCGATACAAGTGGTGGATATTTCTTCCTTCATGTCTTCCTCTTGCTCCTTTTGATTCTTTCTCCATAGTTTTGACTCCAAATCAGCTCCACACTCATTAGGTACCTGAAATATGTAATAGAATGCAAAATGCAACCTAACTAGTCTAAATGCAAGTGAAACTAACAAAAATGAAAACTAAACCAGAGTCTAAATCGGTTAAAAACACAATACATCAGGTATGTCGGGAAAGATTACTGTTCAATTACCCCCATCCTTAAGAATTGCCTTCTTTGACTGCATTTTACCCCTATTTTATTCCCTGCTTTTATTTGTCTTGTTGTTTACCCTTAGTTTCTGTTTATGCATGTTAACCTTAATGTGTTGTTTATTTTCTGCATGTTTTCTTCCTGTTTTCTTGTCTACTCAACCCAAGGCTCAAGCATTATCCAAGAGATGTGAATCCAAAATGCTCAAGGAACTTCATATCAAGGAGGTTATACCTGATGGAACAATCATACTCGTTGTAAGCCTGATAAAGAGTCGAAAGTGCACAACCAACCCAAACCGAACAATGGTGGTTAGATAACTCTCGAAAGAAAACATGGTGAAAGAACCTCGGTTCTCCTTAGAGAACCTTCTCAAGGTTACTAAAGTTTAAACAAGGAGTCAAGCTTAGTGACTTTAAAAAAACTCACTTGGGAGAAAGTTCAATGTCTATCCTTGTACATAAAATTTTTCTTTGAAATTCATGATTAGTTTTTCTTTTAATGCTTTTAAGTTATTGTTTGGTTTTGGTGTTTTAGGTACCATAGGATCATTGCTTTGTTACTTGGTATAAGGGAAAAGAGGAAGGCATAGTCCACTTTAAGTCAAGTGCTTGGGGAGTCTTTTGGTGTTGAGATCATGTGCCTGATGAAATGAGCTTGACCAACAACTATTTTGATCGAGCCTGAACAAGTTCTGATCGAGCCAAAAAAAATTTTGGTCGAGCCCAATTTTCTGACTCGATCACAGGCCGATAAATTGTTTTGATCGAGCCAAGTTCAAATTGCTCGATCCCGATATAAGTTGATCGAGGCCAAAACATCTTTTGATCGAGTTCAACTTGATCACAACTCGATTTCGATCGAGCCAAAAGAAATTTTTAATCAATCCGAGAAAGTTTTGATCATTCCCTGATTTTTCACATCTAGCCACGGACAAGGCTTGATCAATATTCACGTCTTACTCAATGGATCATTGCTTCTCCATTTAACCAACACATCAACTCATGCCACAATTTCTCCACTTGGCCGACACTCTTTTTCAAAAGATTCCCTGCACCATCTTGGTGATACAATAGGTTGAACGTTGGATGAATGACAAACAAGGGAAAGGATGGAAAAATGCAGAAACTGGCTCTCTTTGTGATAGAGTCTGAACTTTCAAAGATGCTAAGCCACTTCAGCAACCTTCTTCAACTCAACCTTAATGCAGTACCACTCCAAACCCTTTTTATTGTATATACCATAGCATATTTTCTTTATGTTGTTGCGTTTTGGTCCTAAACTTTTCTTTGATTTTTTATTACATAAGGGACTATGTAATTTAAGTTTGGAGGAGAGTATAGGAGGTATCTAATCATTTTACTTGTTTTCTTATTTCAATTTTGCATCTAAGGCATAAAAACCAAAAAATTGAAAATTAATTTTAAAACAGAGTGTCATGTAGTTGCATTAGCTTGCTAGGACTGTATTTACGCGTTTTAGGTTCTCTACATTTGTATTGGGGACTATGATGATTACAACCTTGTAAATGTGCTACTTCATTAGATAATGTCAATGCGCTGGTTATTAGTTGTCTAATGCATTATGATTAAGTTTGAACTAAAACTAAACCATACTTGGAATGTGAAATTTCATGATCTTTTCTTTTCTGAAGCATGTTGTGATATCAAATTTATCTCTACTTATTGGAACATGAACTTGACATTTAATTATCATGTTTATGCATTGGATTAGAACTCATGGGTACTATATACATATTTGGATTATCTTATACCGTTTCACCACTCTTGTTAAGTCAAATAGACTTCCCACCCTTGAACTTACCCTTATTTCAAGTCATTTATATATTACTGAGTGTTAGGTCTTTTTATGGAATGAGTTTGGTAGAAAGTGTTAGGTTTGAACTGACAGGAATGAAATTTCATGTAGTTTTAGTTCACACTTTTTTGACTAGATAGGACTAGGTGGGGTTCGATTCTAGGTATTTGGGTTAGGTTGAAAAAGAAGAAAACATGTTGGGACACTGGTGAATGAAAAGGAAATGGTTATGAATTCTTAAGGGAGGAATGTTAAAGAAAAGAAAACAGAATAGTCTAGTTAATGATTTGGGGGTAATGTTATGAAAATCATGGTTTGTGAAAAAACAAAAAAGGAAATGATAAAGAAAAGGGTTTAGGACCCAAGAAGTTAATGAAAAACGAAAAGGAATAGAAACCATAGATGCCAAAATCAGAAAAACCCAATCTGGTAGAAGCTGATAAAGAAGGAAACATCCCCTAAGATTTGTTATGGAAAAAATGAAAAAAGGGGAAAACGTGAATCACGAAGATCACTTTGAGCTAAAAAGAGTAGAGTTAGGATCTCCTACTGGGTTTAGAAGTAGTAAAAATTGTAGTTCTCACCTTTAGCGTTCTACTAAAGCTCATTCCCATTTTGAGAGATCCATGTTCAGAAAATATTAACCAATGCATGATGGACCATTTTTGTCTCTTAACTATTCCCTTAGCCAAATGAGTTCAATTAATGTGCATAACTTAATCCATGGTTTTTGTTTAATGAATGTTAACGAGAGATATGAATTTGAATGCATTGTGTAAGTTGGAACTGGTCTGAATTGAACTTTCATGAGTATGGCTAAAGTTTTTAAGTATGAAGAGATGGGTTTGCATTCTAAAATTAGTAACTTGGACATTGACATTCTCGAGTTTATCAGCATATTTTGGTTCGGATCCCCCACTTTCAAACATCTCTTCCAAGCTCGTGAATTAATTGCTTGAGGGCAAGCAAGATTTAGATTGGGGGAGTTGATTTCTCTGCATTTTACCTGTTTTAGGAGCACATCTATCATCATCTTAGGTTCATTTAGATATCAACATGTTGTATTCATAGGTCATTTAGGTAGTTCTACATTACCATTCGCATACATGTGCATTCTGGAGATATTTCACGTACTTAGGGAATTTTCAGAACAATATGACAATATTGGAGAAGGAGAAAGAAGGACCAGGCCAACCTCGACTAAACCTCGACTCTATTATTTGGAAGATATTATGTTGAAGAAAAATAATATATGAGATTTAATCAAAGATATTATCAATTATCCTTAATTATCATTTAGATATTCTTACAGCTCTTGGAGAGAATATTATGTCTGTTGGAATATTATTCTCTCTATATTCTTTTCTGTATCCCTATAAATAGAGGATCAGATTCATTGATAGAACTCACATTAAATTCCAGAACTCCTCTTTTGGTAGAAGATCAGAAACAAGATCAACAGAAAGAGAGAATCATATCGAAAGATCAGATTCAGGGATTTCTATCCAGAGTTCTTCAGTTCCTTTTTTCTTCCTTCGATGACGTCAATGTCGCCGTCAAACAAAGTATCTTAGATCGACGCACCAGCGTCGCCATCAGACTCCTTGCCATCCTAAGTCGACAGTGGTCTCGGAATTTTGATTCGATGTCAGATGCGCCGTAGACCTGTGGTCAAAGCTTCTTTTTAGATATGTTTCCTCTCTCCTGGCCGCATATGATTTTGCCTTCTAGTCACCGTACCGAAGCTCCGTTTTTCTCACCTTAAGCACCGATGGATTCCTCTCACCGAGACGAAACCGACTTACTCGACCTCGTGTTCATAAACCACCAGACGCGCCCTCACCTCCCGCCAATTAATTTGACGCCATATTTGACCGCCGATTTTTGGCGCTACACTAGTCGGAATGGGTCATCTCCCCTACCATTCTCACCGTCTTGTTCTCTTGAATCCAACCATGGTCTCGAATCTCCTATCAAACTCCTGATGCTCCCAGGATTCTCCTTTTCGTTCGGTTTCACTCCTTCTCCATCATCATTCATTTTCTTACATTATCTTCTTCAACCTAAGAAGGTAATAATCTCTGAATAAATCTTTCTGTTCTTGAAACATTCATATTCCTGTTGTTTTTCCTTTCATTCTCAAAATTACCACCAAAAGTTAGGTTTATTACAAAAATACCACACACTCTCAAAAGTTCCAAGAATACCACATTTTTTCCAACTATACCACAAAAAATTTTTTGTTCCAAAAATACCACAAAATTTGAAATAGATTTAAAACTTCAAATTTAAACCCTAAAACCCCAAAACTAAACCCTAAACTCTATTTAGTGAACCCAAGCCCAAAATTTTAAATTCCAAATCCTTAAAATTCAAAATTTATGTTTGTGGTATTTTTGGAACATTTGAGAGTGTGTGGTATTTTTGGAACTTTTGGGAGTGTGTGGTAGTTTTGGAATTTGAACTTCTTTTGGTGGTGTTTCAAAGAATTCCTCTAAAATTATTATTTATCATATTCTTTAATTCAAATTTTACTTTTCAAATAATTATTAAAGATAATTATTTATTTTAATTCAAATTTAATATTTAATTATTCAATTTCGTATTTTGAATATTTATTGATGAAAGATAATTAATTATTTTGTTTGATTTTAAAAATTTTTAATTTTTAATTTTTTATTTATGTTCGGGTTTTAATAATTAATTATTAACAATAATTAATTATTTCTATTTTAACTATTGTTTGGTTTTAATATTTTGGATTTTATACTCTTATTTATTTTTAGATTGTTAATAATTAATTATTAAAGATAATTAATGATTTATTTTTAATTTCATTTTGGATTTAAGTATATAATTCGGATTTAACAATAAATTATTAAGTATAATTAATTATTTTGAATTATAATATGTTTTTTCTAAAGTTCTTATTTATTATTTAATTGTGGATTAGTTGGATTAACTTTCTAAATTAATTAATTAATTCACTTATTGAATGATGAATTGTTACTTTTATTTAAATGATTATTAAATCATTTAAATTAGATAGAAACAAGTTTGTTAAACCACATGATCCAAGTTATTGATTTTAGATCCAAAGTTTACAGAACTAGATCTTTGTCCAGTTAAAAAGCTTGTTTACCAGTTAAAGCCAAGGTGAGGACATATTCATGTCTTTACTGTTGTTGTGATGTTTTTTCTTTTCGTAGATTGCCTAGGACTTTATAAGTACGGTTTGCTAGGAATAAAAGCTATATTTTTATAATATCGATATACCCATAATGGGAAGTTATTATGTGAATTGATTGATGGTTAGTCTAAGATTATGTGAAGTCCTATTTGTGATGGTCTAACATAGAGAGTCATAAATAATTACAATAGGTTAATATGTCATTGTTTGAGAATTTCACTGAGAATATTAATGCACAAAACCGATGAGTTGAGTTTAAGTATAGAGCCAGGCTCTATGGTCGGCCATCAGTAACGATTTTGGTAAACCGTGGCACCGCGTTGTTAGATAGAGATGCAAAAGTATCAGTGTGATACTAAGGCATCTGAGACAGAGTAGAACCACAACCTTGGTATTGTACTAAGGTGGTGCGACGATTTTCGAGATATAAAGCCAGGTTATGCTGGTAAAGCCAGTCGCATAGGGTGCGATGTTTATGGGAAAAAAGTTGATTGAGATGATAGCACATGACGTGAGTCGAGACCGACTCATGCTCTGAAATGGTCGAGAGTTGCCAAGTGATCGGTACCCGCGTAGTCAACTCAGACCGACGGGTCGTTTGCATCGTGAAGGGACGAGTAAAGCCTTCTGAGACCAGAATCACTAATGGTCGTTCAACTGTAAAAGCACCATCGTGCCCAAGAGGGGCTGATAACCATGGCGGTAGGGCTGTCAAAATGGGCGGGCGGACCATGGTTCGTCTATGTCCAATCTATTGTGGATCGTCTATGAACAAACCCATAAACTAATAGGTCAATATGGTCATTGTCCAATTTGGACCATGGTCAAAATGGGTTGGACAGTATGGACATTGGGCTGTCCAAATAATTTTAAATTTTATGTTAAAATTTGGGGATTTTTTATATGTGTTCTATTAGAATTATTGTTACAGTTTTTTATTATAGGATTGTAATCTTTGGCGGGAAAACACGTTTTCACATTTTTGGCGGAAAAACGTGTTTTCGTATTATTTGGCGGGAAAATATGTTTTCGCATTTTTGGCGAAAAAATGCATTTTTGGGCAGAAAAATGCGTTTTCGCCTTTTGTGGCGGAAAAATGTGTTGTTGTCGAGAAAACGGCTTTCCACGTTTTTGGCGAAAAAATGTGTTTTTGTGTTTTTGGCGGGAAAATGCGGACACGCATTTTTTTGTGAGAAAACGGTTTTCACGTTTTTGTCTAGAAAGCGCATTTTCGTGTTTTTGGCGGGAAAACGCGTTTTTTATATTTTTGGCGGGAAAACGCGTTTTTTTTACGTTTTTGGCGGGAAAACGCGTTTTTTGCGTTTTTGGCAGGAAAACGCGTTTTTTGCGTTTTTGGCAGGAAAACGCGTTTTTTGCGTTTTTAGCGAGAAAATGCTTTTACTTTTTTGTGGTGAGAAAAAAAATTTCTTGTTTTTTGGTGGGAAAATGCAATTTCGTATTTTTTACAATAAAATATAGCTTTATATTTTTGAAAAAACACTGATTTCCCGTCTTTTGTTGCGGGAAAACATATTTTTTAAGTTTTTTTTGTCAAAAACCTATTTTTGCACTTTTCGTGAGAAATACTTTTATGCGTTTTTAACAAAAAAACTAATTATGCATTTTTATTTATGTTTAAAATTGTTAAAACTTTATAAAACTTATAGTAAAACTTGTTATTATAAATTTATTAAGTTGATTATAATTACAAAATTTGAATTATAAACAAAATTAAAATTATGTCCAATGGACAACCTATTTAATATGGGCATTTGTGGTTTTGGGCATTAATGAGTTTGGGCTATATTGGTCACGGTCAAAATTTGTCCATAATCTGAATGGACAAAAATTGACGGCCAAAATGGATGTGGACAGCCCATTTGACAGCCCTTACATGGCGGTGTGGTCGGACACTTATGCCGGTACAACGAAAGCGTCACAGTCTCCATGTGAGTTGTGCCAGTGGGCGAGCACTTACCTTGATAGGAAACTTGTTTGTTGAATACAATAAGTGATCATTTGTTTGTGTGCTTGTTTATAACTAAGTAATGTGCGTTTGGGGTTAATGTCTTAAGGGGTAGTATTTTCAAGAGTGTGTCTTCCTAGGTAATCTAAATTACTCATTTTCTCACCCCTTCGTTTCTCTTTGTCTCTCATCGTTGCAGGTTGGCCAAACAAAATGATAGTAATGTTTGTATTGCGGCTATATTTTATAATATCGATATACCCATAATGGGAAGTTATTATGAGAATTGCATGATTGATGGTTAGTCTAAGATTTTGTGAAGTCCTATTTGTGATGGTTTAACATAGAGAGTCATAAATAGTTACAATAGGTTAATATGTCATTGTTTGAGAATTGCGCTAAGAATATTAATGCACGAAACCGATGAGTTGAGTTTAAGTATAGAGCCAGGCTCTATGGTCGGCCATCAGTAACGATTTTGGTAAACCGTGGCACCACGTTGTTAGATAGAGATGCAGAAGTATCAGTGTGATACTAAGGCATCTGAGACAGTAGAACTGCAGCCGTGGTGTTGTACTTAGGTCGTGCGACAATTTTCGAGATATAAAGCCAGGTTATGCTAGTAAAGCCAGTCACCTAGGATGCGATGTTTCTGGGACAACAATTGATTGAGATGATAGGACATGACGCGAGTCGGGACCAACTCATGCTCTGAAATGGTCGGGAGTTGCCTAGTGACTGGTACCCGCGTAGTCAACTCAGACCAACGGATCGTTTGCATCTTAAAGGGACGTGTAAAGCCTTCTGAGACCGGAATCGCTAACAGTCGTTCAACTGTAAAAGCGCCATGGTGTCCAAGAGGGGCAAATAACCATGGCAGTAGGGCTGTCAAAATGGGCGGGCAGACCATGGTCCGTCTATGTCCAATCTATTATGGACCGTCTATGGACAAGCCCATAAACTAATGGGTCAATATGGGCTGTCCAATTTGGACCATGGTCACAATGGGCTGGACAGTATGGACATTGGGCTGTCCAAATAATTTTAAATTTTAGGTTAAAATTTGGGGATTATATATATATATGCTCTATTAGAATTACTATTACAGTTTTTTATCATA
The DNA here is from genome assembly GCA_900406425.1 of Iberis pinnata. Classification (NCBI taxonomy): domain Eukaryota; kingdom Viridiplantae; phylum Streptophyta; class Magnoliopsida; order Brassicales; family Brassicaceae; genus Iberis; species Iberis pinnata. The sequence goes on from OVBE01003498.1 coordinate 11,750, forward strand.
GGATTGTAATTTTTGGCGGAAAAACACGCTTCCACATTTTAGGCAGGAAAACGTGTTTTTGCATTTTTGGCAGGAAAATGCGTTTTCGCATTTTTGGCGAGAAAATGCGTTTTCGCGTTTTTGGCGGAAAAATGCGTTTTCACGTTTTTGGCGGAAAAATGCGTTTTTGGCGGGAAAATGTGTTTTCGCAGTATTGGCAGGAAAAATACGTTTTCGCATTTTTGGCTGGAAAATGCGTTTTCGCATTTTTTGCGGGAAAATGTGTTTTCGCATTTTTGGGCGGAAAAATACGTTTTTGGGCGAAAAAATCCGTTTTTGGGCGGGAAAATGTATTTTCGCCTTTTGTGACGGAAAATGTGTTGTTGGCGGGAAAACAGCTTTCCGCGTTTTGGGCGGAAAAACGTGTTTTTGTGTTTTTGGCTGGAAAATGCGAATACACGTTTTTGGCGAGAAAACGGTTTTCACGTTTTTTGCCTGGAAAATACATTTTTGCGTTTTTGGCAGGAAAACGCGTTTTCGTTTTTTTGGCAGGAAAAAGCGGAAACACGTTTTTGGTGGGAAATTGCTTTTACTTGTTTGTGGTGAGAAAAACAAGTTTTCACGTTTTTTGGCGGGAAAATGCGATTTCGTATTTTTTACAATAAAATATAGTTTTACTTTTTAAAATAAAACATGGATTTTTCCATATTTTTTTTTGCGGGAAAACAATTTTTTATTTTTTTTTTTGTCAAAAATATATTTTTGCGTTTTCCGTGAGAAATACGTTTATGCTTTATTAACGAAAAAACTAATTATGCATTTTTGTTTATGTTTAAAATTGTTAAAACTTTATAAAAATTATAATAAAACTTGTTATTATAAATTTATTAAGTTGATTATAATTATAAAATTTGAATTATAAATAAAATTAAAATTATGTCCAATGGACACCCATGGATAGCCCATTTAATATAGGCATTTGTGGTTTTGGGCATTAATGGGTTTGGGCTATGTCGGTCACGGTCAAAATTTGTCCATAATCTGGACGGCCAAAAATGGACGTGGACAGCCCATTTAACAGCCCTACATAGCGGTGTGGTCGGGCACTTATGCCGGAACAACGAAAGCGTCACAGTCTCCATGTGAGTTGTGCCATTGGGCGATTACAATTTTTTACTGGAAAACATGTTTCCACATTTTTGGTAGGAAAATTCGTTTTCGCATTTTTGGCAGGAAAATACGTTTTCGCATTTTTGGCGAAAAAATATTTTTTCGCATTATTGCCGGGAAAAATGCGTTTTCACATTTTTGGCAGGAAAATGTGTTTTCCCATTTTTGGCCGGAAAATGCGTTTTTCACGGGAAAATGTGGTTTCGCATTATTGGCGGAAAAATGTGTTTTCGCATTTTTGGCAGGAAAATTCGTTTTCGTATTTTTGGCAGGAAAATATGTTTTTGATGGAAAAATGTGTTTTCGCATTTTTGGTAGAAAAATGTGTTTTTGGGCGGGAAAATGCATTTTCGTCTTTTGTGGCGGAAAAATGTGTTTTTGGCAGGAAAACGATTTTTCGCGTTTTTGTATTTTTGACGGGAAAATGCGGAAACATGTTTTTGGCGAGAAAACGGTTTTCATGTTTTTGCTTGGAAAACGCGTTTTTGCGTTTTTGGCGAGAAAACGCGTTTTCGCGTTTTTGGCGGGAAAACGCGTTTTCGCGTTTTTGCCTGGAAAACGCATTAACACGTTTTTGGTGGAAAATGCTTTTACTTGTTTGTGGTGAGAAAAAATGTTTTCGTGTTTTTTGGAGGGAAAATGGGATTTCGTATTTTTTACAATAAAATATAGTTTTACATTTTTGAAAAAACACGGATTTTTCGTCTTTTTTTTGCGGGAAAACAAGTTTTTTTATTTTTTGTCAAAAACATATTTTTGGGTTTTCCGTGAGAAATACGTTTATGCGTTTTTAACGAAAAAACTAATTATGCATTTTTGTTTATGTTTAAAATTGTTAAAACTTATAGTAAAACTTGTTATTATAAATTTATTAAGTTGATTATAATTACAAAATTTGAATTATAAACAAAATTAAAATTAACACCCATGGACACCCCATTTAATATGGGCATTTGTGGTTTTGGGCATTAATGGGTTTATGCTATATCGGTCACGGTCAAAATTTGTCCATAATCCGAATGGACAAAAATGGACGACCAAAATGGACGTGGACAGCCCATTTGACAGCCCTACATGGCGGTGTGGTCGGGCACTTATGCCGGAACAACGAAAACGCCACAGTCTCCATGTGAGTCGTCACCAATTCCCAAGAGTTAGTTACACATGACGATAGGTCTGAAATCGCGCTTTTCCAAGAGATTGTCGTCCATTGTGAATAGCTTGGAACGGGGTGTAACATCACTCCTCCCCAAAGAGTTTATCTTTCAATCGTTTAGGTAAAATTTAGGTACAATTTATTGTTTCATGACCTTTTACATTATGCTTTAGTTGGATCATTTAAGATATGTATTAATTATGATTTACCTATTTAAAAGAACAATAATAAAGAATTCATCTTCATTTCTTCGCTTTTACCCTGAAAATCTTATGTAATATTTATTGCATATTAAGAAAACTCCACACAACGTACTAAATGGGATGGCGATTTCCGGCTGTACTTCTGATTGATCTCTGATCTTCTCCTCACTATCAAATTACCCATCTTTTGGGTCTTTTTTTTGCTGCATGCAATCCTTCTCCGTTCTACTACGGTCTTCTGTGCTCTTTTGTCAATTTCCTAGAATCACTTCCTCCGATCAAGTTACTCGCAGATAAGTTTCTCTTACTTGATTCCTCACTCCACTACTATCTATTCAAGATGGTGGATAACTTATGGACATCTTTACAGAATCTCAACCTTGGCTCGGATCGAACTCCTTTCCAACCGACACTTGATGGTCAGCAACAACGTGATAACCAACACCGTCTAAGTATCTTTGTTCGCACAGTCAATCCCGATCATCAGAGAGTCCACCCTTTGAAGCAAACTATGCCCACTGCATGGATGCTCGAAAATAGAGTCATAAGTCGGGTTATAGATGACAACACAGTGCAATTCTTCTTCAAATCTGAGCACCACTTAATGCATGTGATCGAAGATGGTCCGTGGACGTTTAAGGATTGGATGATCATCACAGATAGATGGACTAGACGAATGTTCCCGGATTATCTCCAAAAAATCTCTTTCTGGGTGAAATGCCTTAACATTCCAGATGAATTTCGCGATGAAGCTATGCTGAAAGAAATAGGACAGAATTTGGGTGTTGTAGAAGAAGTCCGGCTAAAGGAACCTTTCAATGGTAAACCGGCAGAAGCTTGGGCTAAGATCTCTATTGAAGCTGATTCTAAACTCATATTTGCACTTCATATTCAGTTTTGAAGAGGAGAAGCTCTGACTTTAATTCATTTCCAGTTTGACAAGCTTCGAAAATTCTGTTTCAACTGTGGCTCTCTACGACATGATCAATATGTTTGTCCTATGCATCCAGAAGCCGAGGTGCCAAATTATATTCCATTGGAACTTCCAAATCAGCAACCTCTAGCATTGCCCGATATACCTATTGTTCCAGCACTCCTGACTATGCAGAGAAAAGGCAGACTGCTCCTTAAGACAACTAGAAAAAGGAAAGCTGATGACAATATATTAGAGGATACTGCCTATTCCAGTAAGCAAGTCAAGACAAAGAGAAATGCTTCTTTAACTATCAAAGGGAGTATGGATATCCCAAAACCACCACTCTCTGAATGAAGATCTTACATTGGAACTGTCAGGGCATAAGGAACACCCTGACAGTCCAAACTCTTTTTGGTATCAAGTTCAATTTTGATCCGGACTTGATGTTCCTTTCGGAAACTATGACTGAGGATTCTTTTGTGGTAAATATATGTTCTTAGTTGGGTTATTATGGTCATTACTTAGTATCATCAGTAGGCAGAAAGGGAGGTATAGCAGTTTTTTGGAAGCAGGATATGCAGATAGACTGCCCTGCAGTTACTTCCCCACACTATAATGTCTTTTGGTTAAGATTAGGCAACAGGTATTTCAAGCTCATCTACTTGTATGGTCCCCCAAATAAAACTGAAAGAAATCTCCTCTGGCAACATCTATTAGCTACTTCTGGTCAATCTAGCATCACATCAAACTCTCACTTGTATTTAGGTGATTTTAATGATATCTACTCAAATTCAGAAAAGTTTGGAGGCAAGTACAGATCTGAATCTTCCTTTTCATCCTTTTTAAGCTTGATCTCATCCCTGGGTTTAGAGGATATTAGATATCACGGAGGCAAGTACACTTGGTGTGGTAAGAGGCATAACCATACCATTAAGACCAGAACAGACAGAGCAATGGCTACTGCTGATTGGGCTTCTCAATTTCCAAATGCTGATGTCTCTCTTTTGAAGTGAAGTTCTTCTGATCATAGGCCCATTCTCTTGGATACAAATGATAATAAGTGGAGAGGTAAACCTCAATTTAGATATGATCTTAGATGAAATAGCCTGCCTGAAGTCCAGCAAGAAATTTCTTCCCTTTGGGATCAACACTGCTCTCATCTTTAGCCTGCAAACTTTATGAAGGCTCTGGCACGATGTAAGCAAAGCCTAATTCATTGGAAGAGAGAGCACCCCCAAAACTCAAGCAAAGACATCCTTGATCTCCAAATGCAGTTGCAACATACCATTCAGCAACCTCAAGTTGATTACAGTCTAGTCAGAGACATCAAATTTAAGCTCACCAAAGCTCTACACAATGAGGAAGTATTTCAGAGGCAAAAAAGCAGAGTTTAGTGGTTGACAGCAGGGGATAAGAATTAAAAATTCTTCCACTCCAAGCTCAAGCAAAGAAGATGTCATAACCGTATTGCCATGGCTGAAGATACATATGGCATTATTCACCATGACCCTGTTAAGATACAGGAAGTATTTGTTTCTTATTATCATTCTATTTTTAATGACAACACTGAGAACTCTGCTGAAGTTTATGATATTTTCTCTGGTTTGCAGCCTAAGGTGACTGAGGCAATGAACTTACATCTGACAAGAATGGTCACAGAGGATGAGATACATCTGGCTTTACAACAGAAAAATGGAGACAAGGCCCCTGGACCAGATGGTTTCACAGGACATTTCTACAAGGCACATTGGTCCACCCTTGAAGAATCAGTCACAGCTTACATACACCAGTTCTTTGCACAAGGTACATTACCTCTGGGCATTAATCATACTAACTTGTGTTTAATCCCAAAAATAGCTAACCCCATTAACCCAATAGATTACAGACCCATTAGTTTAACAATTTTGGCTTATAAACTAATCTCCAAAATACTAGCCTCTAGACTGAAACCATTCCTACACAAAATTATCTCTGTAAACCAATCAACTTTCATCAAAGAGAGAAAGATAACTAGATAATATCTTAATTTCCCAAGAACTAATTCACTCCCTGACAAACAAGAAACGCAAAACCCCATAAGTATCCCTAAAGCTTGACATCTCCAAAGCGTTTGACAAGGTAAACTGGAACTTTCTCATGTTTATGCTACACAAGCTGGGGTTTTCAGATAAATGGTATTCATGGATTTATACTTGTATCTCTACCTCCACTTACTCTGTCTTGCTGAATGTAACCCCTTATGGATATATCAAACCTACCAATGGGCTTAGACAAGGAGACCCTATTTCCCCATACCTATATCTAATTATTTCAGAAGGACTCTCTTATCTTTTGCAAGATCTGGTCAGTAAAAAACAGTTAGAGGGGTACAAAGCAAGTCGAGGTGGTCCTTCCATATCACACCTTTTCTTTGCAGATGATTGTCTAGTTTTTACAAGAGCCTATGACCAAGATTGCAGAGCCTTATGTAATGTTTTAAAGATCTATGGGAAGCTTTCAGGGCAATGTGTAAACTTCCACAAATCATCACTCATATTTAGTAAACATTGTCCTCTTGGAGCTCAGAGAATGGTCATGCGTATCACAAAGGTTCGACAATATGGAGGCAATCATCGGTATCTTGGAATGCCTGAGTCCATTCGTAGAAACAAACAAGACACTTTTGCTTATATTTTATAGAGGATTCAGAGGAAGATGCAGAATTGGACATCTCAATTTCTCTCTTATGCTGGCAGAGAAATCTTGCTTAAGTCCGTGATAACTGCTATTCGAGCTTATCTAATGTCTTGTTTCATCCTTCCCTCTACACTTCTTACCAAGATTACAAGCCTTATGAGGAGATTTTGGTGGAATTCACAAACTGAAGGCAGAGGTGTAAATTAGATATCTTGGAAGAAAATTAGTCAACCTAAGGACAATGGGGGAGTGGGTTTTAAGGACCTAGAAGCTTTCAATTCAGCTCTATTAGCTAAGCAAGGCTGGCGTATCATCAATAGTCTGGATCTTCTTCTTAGCCAAGTCTACAAAGCCAAGTATTTCCCTAAGACAGTTTTATTGGATTCAGAATACAAGCTTGGTCAAAGCTATGTGTCGAAAGTATTCATCAAGGCATACAACTGTTGAAATCTAATACGCATTGGGAGATTGGTGATGGGAAGACAGTTAGAGTCTGGCAGGATAAATGGTTACATAAACCATCTTATACTCCAGCTACTCTTCCTCCTTTTCAAGTGGACTTAGATCAGACAGCCTCCTCATTACTTTCACCATCTGGAACAGGATGGGATTTCTCTCTCATATCACACTATCTTGTTCCTGGAAACTGTGCAGTCTTATCGACTTTATACCCTTCTTGTATTGGAGTTAGAGATAAAATCATCTGGAACTCCACCCCATCTGGAACTTACTCTGTAAAATCTGGTTATAGGTGCCTTTTGCAGCAAAGAAATTCATCTACAGTCTTACCTTCAACAATACTCTCTGTTTCAAGAGCTATATGGCTATTAGATGTACAACCAAAACTTAAACATTTCATGTGGAGATTGCTGCATAATAGTCTGGCTGTGGGTGCTGAGCTAGAAAAGAGAAACATAGTCTCCATCAATACTTGTTATCTCTATGGGGATCATCCGGAATCAGTTGTACATTTATTTTTCAATTGCAGAGTAGCAAGAGAAGTTTGGGAACTTTCCTATGTGGAACCAACATTCCTTTCCCATCCCCATGTAGACCTTCCCATCATCATCAAAGATCTGCTAATTCCTTATGCGCAGTCTACTTGTCCTCCTGCATTTGCAGTCCATCTCTTGTGGAGAATCTGGAAATTCAAGAATGACCTGGTTTTTAAAGGATTGCAACATGGGATACTTGATATTATAAATTTGGCAATAACATCTTTCCAGGAATGGAAATCTTTACCTTTCAAATTACAAAGAAATTTACAGGAAAAGATATTAACCTCACCAAATCAATTACACCATTTGCCTAATTGTTCTAACAATCTTCTAATGTTCACAGATGCCTCATGGATAAATGCTCAAGAAAATATTGGTGTGGCTTGGCTCCTCACGAATGGCGTAAGCATACTCGTATATGGCTCACGTTCAGCTGCTCCAATGGAAACAGTTTTCCACGCTGAAGCCTATGGTATCCTTGAATCAGTACGATCAGCCAATAGACTTGGATTTAAAAACTTTCAGGTGCTTAATGATAATATCAGGTTGATGACCCTTTTGCAACGTTTCTACGCTTCTACTACACCTTCTGAACTGAGGCAGGGACATTCTACAAGCAAGTCTTATTTCGGTTGCCTCTTTTCTTTATGTACCTAGATGTATTCTATCTTTTGTAGACAGACTAGCAACTCAAGCTCGTCTAAACATGATTCTACCTTTTGTAAAACTCTTAGCTTAATATATTCCCTATTTCAGCCAAAAAAAAAAGAAAACTCCAATTCATCTATTTCTAAATTTAGTTTCATTGGTGACTTTTATTTACTTGTCAAGAGTTAAAAGTTATAGTGCTATACTAATAGGCTTGTTCGCAGATTAAACGAATTTCCTTTGCAACAGACGATCGATCCCCATTTATGATCCATATTCAATTCAAGGTTGTATATAATGTTTCAACAGCCCAAGTCATTTTATCAGAGTCGTGGCCTAGCCCAAGACTAAGTCTTAATTTTGTTGATTTTTCTCGAAGTCTTGGTATCAGAACATTAGGCATGGACATCCAAGATTTCGAGTTGATTTGGATGGATAGATGTTTTTAGGATCTATATAGACACCGTTTAAAAATTGGGTCGGGTCCAGTTTTGGTCATAGCCGAATTTGAGCTCATGCATTTGAAACATTTTAATGGGACTCCCAAAGTTATACTTATAGGACCCCTAATTTATTAAATCTAAAGAACAAAATTTTAATGATATAATTAAACATATTGAAAAATGTTAATATGTAATATAAATGTTGGTGAGTTAGTCTATACTATTTTTCATTTCATATTAATTATATGCATTAATTTTTATATGATAAAAACTAAATAATAATATTTTAGTTTTCTTTAAGGTCCCGAAAATCTCAGCTTCGGCTCTATTTTTGGTATGTCAAAGTTTGGATCGATTTGGACAAATTAAGTGAGGATCTTCATGAAAGCAAAGAAAAAAATGAGTTTTGTTTCAGATTCGATATTTTACTTAAATTACTCGTTATTTAGATCTGAATTAACCAATTTTCACAAAAAAACATCAATGTAAAATATTCAAAACGTGAAATAAGAAGTGTCAAATCAATACAGAATAAAATTATTATAAAAATTAAATTAAAAATTTAAATATATATATATATAATTGTAAGATGTGATTAATATTGTTTATTTCGATCTAAAATATAACTGTTATGAGTTGTTGAAAAGTTAAATATGACTTATACTTTTAGGTATTTAGATATTTCTTGTACTTATTTAGTTTCGGTTCGATTAAGAATACTGAGTATAAAGACTTGGGACTCAAAAAAATATTTTACACTAGTTTAAATTTCATTATTCGGGTCGATTTTTGTTCATGTTTTTGGATCCGAGTTTTTACCCAATCCTAGTTAGAACTTACACATTTTTTTTTTATCTATTTCTTTCTTTTCTTGATTAAATGTCAACCTATACTACACTCACTAAAGAAAATTGAATTTAGATACCATAAAACAAGTATTGTATATCACTGAACTAAAAGCCATTGGCTTTTATTTAAGATTTTTCTTTTTTTTTTTTTGAGTAATTCCATAAAACCCCACCAATTGTAAAAATATCACACACTTCCAATTATTTTAAAACTACCTTTAAATTTTTAAAAAATAATATTACAAACATAAAATTAAATTTTAAGAGTTTATAATTTAAATTTTTGAATTTAGATTCACCAACTAAAAATAGGAGTTTAGCTTTAAAGGGGTTAAAATTTAGCTTTCTTGGGACTTTACGGTTAAAATTTAAAGTTTGAAAACTATTTTAGAATTGTAATATTTTTTAAGAACAAAGATATTTTTATAATATTTTACAAAAATAAAATTATGTGAATTTTTTAAAACAAATTAAAGTTTCCCTTTATCTTCTTATTCTCCTTGTAATTTGTATATTCCATTGCCTTTTACCAACAACAACAACAAAATTATTAACGCTTTAGTCGTTCTCGCTCACTTTTTTCAGCTAGTCTTTATAATTGAATAAATTTATTTATCACCTTTTGCAATTTGGCACGTGGGCTGCTAATTTATACAATTTGCAATAGTTTTAGAGAAAAATGATGAAGCGTCTTCTTTCGCGTAATTATAAAAGTTGCTTTATTCGTTGTAGAATAGATTAGGAATCAATGTCTAATATAATGTTACAGTTGTATTGTCCATTATGGTCTTTTTTTAAAAAAAGTATGTTGCATGCTTTGTATCCATCATGCATCATCATTACTTTGCACCAAAACCTTGGGAGACATCCGACTGTATTTGAACGATTCAAATTTTAAAAATTGCGTTCACTTTTTTACTTCTCTTTTTTGTCGCACTACTTTACTTTCCACGACGAAACTGGTTGGAATATTTAACAAAAAAAAAAAAAAAAAAACTGGTTGGAAAAAATTCATATACATGGAAAATAATTATCATGACACCATATGCATACTAGAAGTCAGCAGGAAGTGGATATCTAGAAATTACGATCTATTCCACCCTCCTACGGATTTTAAATATCCGATCCGTTTTGCTCCAAAAATTTTTGGATATCCAGAAAACTCGCATATCAGAGTTTTACTAATATTTGCGAATATCCGCTCCGATCCGATCCGTTTTAAAAAAAAATATTTTTTTTAATATAAAAAAATTCATAAAAATAACAAAAATATGTTTTAAAACCTAGAAATTAGAAAAAAAATAAGAGAAAGGAGAGATCGATAATAGCTTTTAAAAATTATATATCAAATTTTTTTTTTATTCGTTTAATAATATATTAATTTTTTATATTTCAATAAATGTTAACCGTTTAGAGTTAAGATTTATGGTTTATTTTCATAAAATATATCTCATATATTTTAATAATATTATTGCTTTTATGTTATTATTATATATTCATAAGATTATTTTTTATTATACTACAATACAAATATATGTATAATTAATCATAGTTGTAAGTCAAAGTTTACGGATCGGAACGGATATCCGGTCTTCCAAAAACAATATTTGTATTTGCTCCGGTTTTTTTATAGATACAATGTTTTACTATTTACTTTACTTCGTAATCTTACGAATATCCAAATTTTTCGAATCGATTTAAAACAAATAACGGATCGGAGCAGATTTAATGAATATTTTGCCCAGACCTAATGCATCCACTAGCATGATGGTACCGAAATATATACTATTAATTTGTCAAAAATACTATTATTTAAAGATATTTGGTTTCATTTGTATGATTTGTCATTTTAAAACTTCAAACAACTCTCTCACTCCATTTCTTGTTTTGTATCCTGATTAAAATTTAATAATTAGTATCTAAACTCCTTATATATAAAAACTGATCATATCAAATACGAATAGTATAGGCATGATTTTTTATTTTATTTTTGCCACTAGAATTAATTAAAAAAGAGAAACAGAGTTAAACAGAGTTTCTGCTTAAAAGAAAAGTAGAGGATGACAAAACAAAACATAGTTAAATAATAGATGAGTGAGTCTCATCGCTGAACAATGCACGGAGCCATTATGGAAAACTAAATGCAATGTATGATCCCAGTCTATTATCCCTTATAACGCTCCTAGCGATAAGACTCGTATCTTTATTAGAACTTGAGCGTTCTCGAAAAAGCCTCCAGTGAAGAATACCTTTTAAAGCATGAAGAATAGTGTATGTTGAACCAAAATATGATGGCCAATTGGAAGGGGCTTGTAAGGCTAGAATCATAGGAGAAGAGTCAGAAGCAAAAATGATGTTCTTGTAAGGAAGAGAGATCATGCTTTCAATTGCCCATAACAGCACTCCCAAAAACTTGGTTTTTTTAGATCATGTTTGAGAAAGCACGCCTACCATGTAATAAAACCAATCCAGAGCTGTTTCTTAGAACCCATGCTGCTCCTCCAAGCTTGTTCCTGTTATTGAAAGCAAAACCCACATTGCATTTAAACTATAAATGAGGGGGACGCTGCCAAAAGGTCCATCTATCAATTTTACGCAGTCTCTCTTTTTTTTTTATCTTTATCTTGTTCTTCTTTTGCAGAATGCCAAGCTTCGGCTTCCTCTTTTTATTTTTGTACGAACTGTAAAAGGTTAAAGGATCTATCCCCAAAGAGATTTCAATTCCTGTATATCCATATGAACCAGCATACCCAAGGGTAAATAATTCTATTTTCTTTAGGCCAAAGAACACTTTTTGAAGCTTGAATGAGGTGGTATACATTAGGGTAAACTGTGGACGCATAAAAACCATCTTGTGGGTGTGGGAAACCTGAGAGAGCCCATATTTGCCGAGCAACTGGGCAAGTAAACAGCAAATGACAGATTGTCTCTTGTTCATAACCACAGTCCTGGCAACCCTCATCAACTCTCATGCCTCTCTTTGATAAGGTTGGGCCGACTGCGATTGCTCCATTCAAAACCCTCCATAGGAAATGTTTGATTTTAGAGGCTGTTTTGATTCCCCAAATTTATGATTTCAAGGCATTTAGGGATGGTTATGTTGCTGCTTCAGTTAACTCCTTGTCGAAAGATACAGAGGCAGCTAGGGGGTATCTTGATTTGACCTAGTACTCTCCGGAGAGAGAATCTGCCCAGACCCAGTAATCTTCTTTCAGAGGAGCCGACTGTTGTTTTAGGATATCATGAACATCTTTGAGATATAACCAGTGGTTAAGGAGGTTGATATTCCAGTTAATACCATCTGAAGACAACAGGTCCTTAACCCTCATAACAATATTGATAAAGCCTTGTTTGATTAGAGGGGATCTTTGGTTTAGTCCTACTCCTATCCATCTCTCTGTCCAAACCATAGTATTGGAGTCATTCCCAATTTTCTTCCTCAGACCCTGCTTTAATAAATCTTTCCCGTGACACAAACTACACCATAAAAAGGAGGGCCTGTAGCAAAATTTTGCATCTAAGAAATCCTTGTTGCGAAAATATCTACTCTTTAATAATCTTGTTGAGAGACTAGATGGATCAGATAGAAGTCTCCAGCACTAGTTTTCTAAAAGGGCCTGGTTGAAGCAAAAGATATCTCTGAAGCCTAAACCACCTAAAGCCTTCGACACACAGAGATTATCCCATTTGATCCAATGGATTTTTCTTCTATGCGCTTCTGCATTCCACCAGAAATTACCAATTACTGATGTTAGCTTCTTACAAGTACTCTTTGGCAATTTGTAAATGGACATAGCGTAAACAGATAATGTCGAGGCAACATATTGGATCAGAGTGTGTTTTCCCCCTTGAGATAAAAATCTGTGATACTAGGAATCCATTATGAGTTCCATTCTTTGTCTAAGGAAATCTAGCATCTTGATATTAGAACCGCTAAAGCTCTCCGGTAAGCCTAGATAAGTACCCAGGCCGCCAGTTGCATTAATACCTAGAATATGATGGATTGGTTCTCGCAGGTCTGAGTTCATGATTTTACCAAAGGTGATAGATGAATTGTCTTTGTTTATGAATTGGCATGTGGCTTATTCATATTCACTCAGGATATCCTTGATAGCACTAGCCTTTGGGATTGAAGCATCATAGACAAGCACACTATCATCTGCGGAAAGTAAGTGGGTGATACTTGGTCCCGAAAGATGGAACCGAAAGCCATGAATATGCCCTGCGATTTCCAATTTTATGAGGAGATGGGTGTAGAAACCCGTATTTTGACTAGGAATTTTTTTCGTTTTTATATATATATTCCGGTTGTATCCGATAATTTCGGTCATGTAATTAACGTAATCATAATGTTTAATTGGTAATTAAATTATGTTTATGTTTAATTAATAATCCGGAATCCGTAAAATTCTAATCGAATGAAAACCGAAATATATTAAACGATAAATCGGGAAATGTTTAGTAGCAATTAAACGAGGTCGGTTAAGCGGAAAATTGTAGAAGCGGAAACAACTTAATCGGAACCATGATTTAAGCTAAACCAACACCAAATTAGTTTAGACCAAATGAAATTAATATGAACCACTTGGTATAGTGGGTTTATAACTGATTTTGGTTTGGTTTTTAATTGATTATTGGTTTGGTTTTTAAATTGATTTTGGTTTGGTTTAAGAAAAGAGAATCTTGGTTTCTCTTTGCATGTAATCAAGACACAAACTCTTGATTTGTGTAAGTGGAATCAAGGTGTCACAACCATAAGTTGTTACATTGACACTTAAGAGGTTTGTTGTCAAAGAGAGAGCATTGCATGGTGATTTAGTCTTGGTTTATTAAAGAAGAATATTTAAGAGGTGAACAAAGTTTTCTTCATTTGGATAAGCAAAAAAAAAAAAAGATGGAAAAGTCTAAGAGAAGGTCTTAGAAGCATGGTGAATGATCGATTAGAAGGGGGAGAAAAAGAGGAGTGAAAATTGATTTGTTGGTTAAGGAAATCAAAGAGATTCAAANGGAAAAGTTTATGAGAAGGTCTTAGAAGCAAGGTGAAGGATCGATTGGAAGGAGGAGGAAGATAGGAGTGAAAATTGGTTTGTTGGTTAAAGAAATCAAAGAGATTTAAGTTTGTTTGTGATTATCTCAAAGGTAATCAAACATGCAAAATAGTTTCTTTTGATTCCCAACAATAATCCAATATGTAATATAATTGTTAGCTAAGAAAAATTTGTGTTGTTTTGATCGGATTCTCGCCGGAGAAGGGAGGAGGAACCGCCGGTGGAGGAGGGAAACCGGAGGAAGAAAAACCGAGTTGCTTAAGGTAAAGGATTTGATCTCCATAGAATTGATCATTCCTCTTATTTAAAAATGTGTAAAGAGCTAATTAGGAATTATTGATTTTGCCCGGTTTTGGCTCGCCGGAAAATATTTCCGGTGTAC